>OY776112.1:479567564-479850856 GCA_963675035.1 Allygus modestus | reverse complement strand
TATGAGGTTCTGCTATATGAATATTCATGTAAAATACCCTTACTGCAGCAAACCTACATACACAGACTAATGCAAATATATGGACTTTGTGCTATAAAATTGTATTTCCAGTGTATATAGCCGTAGTAGTGTGGGTTTGTAGGTTTTGCGCCGGAAGTGACGTCACATCCGGTGAGTGACCGGATGCGCTGAGTCATGAAAGACGTCATCTGAGGCTGAGCCAGTGACGTAGGCGGTTTTGTGACGAAATGAGTAAAAGTTCAAAGTTCAAGGTCACGGTGAAGTTTTTTTAAAAAAATCTACCTCGCACTCGTAAAACGATTGTGATTCGATAGTTGTCATTCGATAAAATATCGAATGAAAACAATCGAATGAAGCAATCGAATGATACGAGTGCGAGGTAGAACAATTACAAATATTATTTTATTTACAATAATTCATATTACAAATATTACTTTATTTACAATAATTCATGTTTACAATAGTTCCCCGTTGTTCGTTGTCATCGATGTTGTTGATCCGGACGAGTTGCGGCCATCACTTCGCTTTCTGAAGAAAGACGGTAGATACTTCGATCCCTGCGCAGAGTCCATGTTGTGTTTTTGACACCTATCTGTTCTGTTAGGTGTTTGCATTTCATTGCTGTCAGGAGGAAAGAATACGTGACGGCAATGAAATAGAAACATCTATCAGACCTTGAGTGAAATGATATTGTTATTTTGTGAAGAGCGTCTCGGAGAGCTCGATGTTCACCGGTCGAGAGCCGGAGGTGTACTGACTATTCGCTAGCTAGCGTTCTGGTATCAAACAAAATGGTGGGGGTAAAAGTGTAGTAGAACAAAGCAGATGGTGGACGGCAGATGGGTGGCGGCAGGTGGCAAGTGTGCGGCAGATGGTAGTCCCCCACTACACCAGTCCCCCCACTACACCAGTCTTCCCACCAAGTTTTACATCGCACAATAACTAGTTTACATGTGTTAGTTAGGGTTTAGCTCTTAGACTGTCAAGACCTTACCTCCGTTGTAACGAGAAATAAAGAAATTATTTAGATTTGACCTTCAAAATAGTTATTTTTTGCCTAATACTGCTATACCCTTGGTCGGATCTGAATTATGTTTGCACCAACTTGTTCCTCTGATCAATCTGCGTAATTTGAGTACCCACTTGGCATACGTTAAACTATAAATAAAGAAATTATTTAGATTTGACCTTAAAAATAGTTATTTTTGGCTATTACTGCTATACCCTTGGTCGGATCTGAATTATGTTTGCACCAATTTGTTCCTCTGATCAATCCGCGTAATTTGAGTACCCACTTGGCGTATGTTAAACCAGAAATAAAAACAATTATTTAGATTTGACCTTCAACATAGTTGTTTTTAACTATTACTGATACACCCTTGGTCGGATCTGAATTCTGTAATAACTAAACCTTAATCTCTCCCGAAAAATCAATACATATCTTCCAGTATTTTAAGAAACGAGAATTTTCTGAATTTTCTAAGTCCTCAAGTCATCTGAACATTTTGCCAAAGCGGGGAATAGAGCAGTAAGTGATTCTCACTTTGACCACAAACTGCTCTATTCCCCGCTCTGTATTAGGAGAAGAGGACTAGTTTAAAGCTCGCAATTATAGGCAATAAACCTGATAACGGAACACTAACCTCTCCCCCGAAAAGTTATCCCCCCCAAAAAAAAAATAAAAGCAAAATGGTCAGTTAACAACAGTCGCGCACTCTGAAACCGCAAGGACGTTCATCGCTGTGTAGGCGTCAGAGTTTTACGAACCGAAGTACAATAATTACCTGACCAAGATCCCCTTAAATTTAACCAAAAATAAGCAAACTGATTGAATCTGTTTCTCGTGAGTAAGGGCTAAGATGGGCAATGTCAACCGGTTTGCGCGCCGTATTGACATAAGGTCGGTTTTCACGCCATACCTTTTTTGTAAGGGGCTAGGAAAAGGATGAGAAACATACTGATTAGTTAAAGTTAATTGTACAAAGACCAACCAAGGACGGTTTTGCAAAGGTCAACAGTATCACTGAAACCCGGTGGGACGTAGACCCAAACACCCGGCGTCAGGCTACTGCGAACCCAAGTTTTGACCCAAGGTCAGTTTTAAAGCGTGAAAGAAAAGTACATATTTCATCAGTAAATAAAACACTTCAAAAACCAACACCAAACACCACAATCAGATACACTAACTACATTTACTAGCAGCAAACTACAAGCTATAATCTAACAAATAAACTAACATGCATAACAAACTAACATGCTAAAGTAGAATCTTTAGTATACAGGGGTACCACCTCTATACTAAAGATGCTATTATAGACAGCTAAGGCGAACAGCTAGCTAGGCTGCCAGCCTGAGACTGTAAGACCACTGCGGTCAGCCCCCCGCTTTTATAGTCGACAGAGGAGCAGGTGGCAGTGGCAGGTGTCGCGGCTCAGGGCGGGCCGTTGGCAGCGCGCCGCTGTCCCAAGCGCCTTTGGCTATTTGAAAACTCAGTAGTAACTGATTAAAAAGTTGTATCGGAGGCTTGTGAGATTTTTATATATTCATATTGTACTTAAAATTAGCTATTCGAAACGTCGACTTGGAGGTCTGTTTGATCGTTCAGCCATTTTATGCTATTTATCAACAGTTTTATATATTATTATATCCTAATATACAATACAAATGTAAATAAGATTCATTAAAATAAGTAGAATTGCAATTCTTTGCTAGTTGACTCTGAAAGAATCTGGTATACTTTTATTCAAATTGTCTTGTCTTGCAAACTAAATTAATATCGCTAGCATTAGGTACTTATCCATCTCTAACACTTTTGAGCAACAGAACACTACATACAAGCTCATTTGACTGTCAATTTTACTTGAAAACTGAAATGACACATCATAAATAAATATTTTGTGGACATACCTTATGAGAGCGATTTGGTTTATTCTGAAAAATGTCTTTGAAAGAATCCTGAAATCCTGTAATCTTGATTAATCTTGATGTGTACAATTGAGATCGTTCATGTTTTACCCTCTTGTCGACAACAGCATTGTTAGCTGATGAATGTAAGTAATTTTCATAAATTATATATGTAATCACTAATTTATGTAACCCGATTATTAATCAATGACGCTCGTGACGGTAATTACTTTATTGCAAATAATGTTAAGTTGCAAACTAAATTAATATCGCTAGCATTAGGTACTTATCCATCTCTAACACTTTTGAGCAACAGAACACTACATACAAGCTCATTTGACTGTCAATTTTACTTGAAAACTGAAATGACACATCATAAATAAATATTTTTGTGGACATACCTTATGAGAGCGATTTGGTTTATTCTGAAAAATGTCTTTGAAAGAATCCTGAAATCCTGTAATCTTGATTAATCTTGATGTGTACAATTGAGATCGTTCATGTTTTACCCTCTTGTCGACAACAGCATTGTTAGCTGATGAATGTAAGTAATTTTCATAAATTATATATGTAATCACTAATTTATGTAACCCGATTATTAATCAATGACGCTCGTGACGGTAATTACTTTATTGCAAATAATGTTAAGTGGATCGATCATTGGCTACTACGTTAGCTATCGAGTCACAGCAGTATCCTCTGTTGGTGATTATTGTAAACTACGACCTCTTTCAATCCTGGCATACACAAAACTGGTTTGAGCAATAACGGTTGAATCTTTAGAGATTTTTTGATTGTCTTTTTGTTTCATTTTTGAAATGTATTAATATGAACCAACAACATAATTGCAAAAGTTATTAGTGATATTCAATACATGCAGAGTCAAACTGTATTCAAGAACGCTTAAATGTAATAACATCTTGGTTCGTTTTTTATTTAGTTTTTTCCAACAGTCATTTATAAGATATTACTCTCAAGAAAACGATACACAATAAAAATTATAATTGACACGTTACAAAGTTCTCGATTTCATTGTTTTAACTATAAATATTGTCTTTTCATTTTTTACCATATTGAAATCTAATTTTCTATAACCGACTCTTAAATGTAATAACATCTTGGTTCGTTTTTTATTTAGTTTTTCCAACAGTCATTTATAGGATACTAGCTGATATACCCGTCCTTCGTACGGGTTGTATATAAATGGTAGATTAACTAAAATTATTAACAACCCACATAATTTGACAATATTAAAATTACATTTTACACTTTTAAAGTAGAGTTAAATTCAAGTTAACGAAATATACTATGGCAGATAATTCGGGTACTGTTGTCAAGTCGAGGAACTGTGTCGGGTAGTGAACGGTGTGGTTTTTTGTGACTCCAAATCGGATTCTTTGGATTCGATTTTAGAAATAAAATAACTCAAGTACAACAAAAATATTAACCCCGATTAATTTAAAATTTAAAATACTTTGATACATTAGTCTTTACATTCCAATAAATTAATAGTAATGTAACGAAACATTTAACTTTAAAAACACTGACAAACTACATAAAAATCACCATTCTTGCCTGGTCCTGTTTTTATTATAATTGTAAATAAACAATTTAAACTTGGGAAAATAGAACGTTCCCGGGGTGCAGCCCGAGGGAATTTTAAGGAAGTGAATAGGCCTATGTGTTGCATGGGTTCAAGATCTACCTTTGGGTAAAGTTTCAGCCCAGTTGGTTAAGTAGTTTTTGCGTTCACCCGGAACATCAGACCGGCAGACAGACAGACAGACAGACAGACAGACAGACAGACAGACAAACAGACAGACAGACAGAAACCACCTCTTCTTTATAATATTATAGATTACTCTCAAGGAAACGATACACAATAATTATCTACATTATAATTGACACGTTACAAAGTTCTTGATTTCATTTTTTTTTTTTTGCTTGCATTTTCCCGCCGTAACACTTACACGCGGGGACACTTTAAAAAAACCAGCATCGCCTCACACTAAACTGCCCATAAAAATGAAACGTACAATTATGATCGGATGCAGGAAGCGTCAGTTACCCGTCATTACGCGGCGGCGGTGGCTGGTCGGTGATAGCGTTTAATTTCTGCAACGATTACATCATGATTGCTGTTGGTTTTTCGCATGTTTAATGAACCAATCGAAGGTGAAACGCAATTGGTGTGTGACATAGCAAATGTGATAACGTGTAATTATTGAGAGTTTTTTTTTAATTTATTTTGGGTAGTCTCAATTAATATATTTTAGTTCTAGGTCATACAATTACATGGTAGGAAACAACTGTTTCATTACTCAAACTGTATAAAATAACGTATTATAAAAAAAAAAACCCAAAATGACTACCTACCGTCAGGAATCGACCTTTACAAACGGCACAAAGCTGCCAGATTATAACATAGCTCTTTAATTGAAAGTCATTAAATGCTCACGAAAATCAAATTCAAACAAATTTATTGTCTCAGGGGACTTCAAATTGGGGAGGACCCTATGCAAATTCCGACATGGATTTACCCCGCCGGAGTGGACAGTTGGACACACCCGGTTAAACAAGTTTCTCAAAGGATTAGCTATTAAGTAAAATTATTACAATACCCCTTGTAAGTATAAATTAGGATGTTATATACTCTTTGAGCTAACGGCCTTTAGTAGTCATTAAATATATCACAAAAAAAAATCAAATTTCTATATAATTTAAACGTACAAGATTTCAAGGAGACGTATGGAAACGTAAAGATTCAGTCATGCTATTTTGTATTGTTTTCACTATGCAAGCCAGACTCTAGACCAATGGTTGGTCCAGAGTAGAGATGACCTAACAATATGTAGCCGCTGACACACATTTACCGCGGCGTCTTATTTTAATCCAAACAAAGCGTATGAAACGGGTCATAACAATGTTAAACCACAAAGCAAATTAGTAATTACCAATTAAAAGTGGTAATCGTGATATAATAATCATAAATAAACTTGATATTAAGGTTACTTCCCCAATAAAAATTGTGTTGAACGACTTAATTCAAGGGCTCAGCTGATTATTACAACTGTCGATTGCTTATTACAATAATTATTTAAAATGTCTTTACGTTTATTACGTGTCTTAATGTGTTAATACCCTCTTATTAGGAAAAATTGTTAATCCATCTTTATCACACATGCTTGTTATTTAAATAAATGGATTCGTTATTGCTACGAATTACAGTATAAATGTGTCCAAAATAAGTTATAACCCTCCGTCGACGGGGTTTTATTGGTAGTATGTCAAGGATCTTAAATATTTTCCAACATTAGCGCAATTTTCATTCTTCGGACTGGTTCCATTGGGCAGTTTAGCTGCTAATAAAGCAAACGACAATACGTGTTGCACTGATAAGCTGGATAGATCACTCCTTGTGACTCTGTAAACAGTTATGCATAGAAGAATGTTATTTAACTTAGTGTTAAAAATGTATACCATCATGTAAAAGAACTTGTTGAAGAAAAATATACATATATATCAACTCAAAGCGGGCTTAAGAAGTTTTTTAGTTTCCTTTTATATAAATATATAATGCCAAAGCCCCTCAGTTGTTTTATAATGTAACTCCATACTATCAGTTATAACTACCTAATCTTAAACAATAAAAAAATCGCGTTGAACTTTTTTCATTCGATAAAATACACAATACATGTCATTTTTCTTTGCAATGAATTAAGCTATATATATTAACTTTTAATTTAAATTTTCGAATAAATAAACATTATCTATCCACCGCATTAATAAAGCGCAATTTAATCCATTAATATTATATACCTTTTTGAAGATGTATAATAACCAAGCACATTTTTATACATTAAAACACCAATAAAATTATAAATTTTTTAACCTAAATATGAAGCAGCTAGACTACCCGTAGATTCAAAACGATATAAAAAGAACACCTTCCAAAAACCACACAGTTAAATAAATCATCAGTTGTTAAACACCTTATCAGTGAAAACTATTCTTATAACTCTAAATGAAATTTCAAATAAATACTTTATAAAGCCTCGATAAGCGACAAACTGAATATAATTGAACAGTATTAGACAAAGTATTTTCTTAACTCTGGGGTCTTTATTATGGTTCTGCATGGTAGTTCAGAAACGATAACATTTACAAAAAAAAAAAACTTTAAACGGGTGACATTTAAGTGTCCATTACAACTTTGATTTTTTCAAGTTCGACCACCATTTTCCAATACGGTTGCTAACTTTAAAATATCTTATTTAACATCGTGTTTTTTTGTTGTTGAACAAAATAGTTTAATACCTATTGCAAAAGCTTGGAAAATATCTTGTTTTACATGTGTATAATCATTAACGTGTAATTCGAATGTAATCGGACGTCAAACTACATTATTCAAAATTAGATTTATATTAAAATAAAATATATAATTAAAACTATTAAAAGTTTTACCTTACTTGACTCTGCTTTTTTGTAATGTCCTAGAAATGTTTGTAAACTACAAATCTGATTTAATTTTCTTTGTTTTATGTTGGTTCTTAAACGACTCAGTTAACAGAAGATGTAATAAAGTTTGTTTGAGAAAATACAATAAATGTACTATTTCTCGACCTAGTCTTTTCTTTTTTTTTCAACTATTACTATTGGTTTCACAAGGTACCAAATTAACCTTGTGTGGTCCTTCAAACAGTCTTAAGCTATAAACCCCTCAATATACAATCTTAGCAAATTATAAGATCCCCTCAACCACATGTAATTAGAATAATCGTATTACCTTGTCAATTTTCTGGCTGTGCAGTTGCACCGCAAAACAGGTTTTATGTTGCGGAGAAGGTGAATGTTTAACCTCATTTTTATGAGTAAGAAATTGGTACTTATCATGCAACCGGTACTTTAACAGCAACCACATCCTGTACTATATGCACTATATATATGCGTGTTTCAACTTTTCTCCGCAATCAATCACGATGGTGCACACGTGCTCGATCTGCGGCAACGTATTTTCGCGTAGTGATCACCTCCGTCGCCATTTGGTCACCGTGCATGCTGATGGACGACTTTCTTTTCATTCCTGTCCCGTTTGCGGCAAATTGTTTCAAAGACGGGATAAGATGTTGAGACATTTGAACATACATGCACGGGGACCTTATACCGACGGAGTTGCGAGCACTTCGCAAAGTACCATTGCCGGCTCTGCAGTCAGCTCTGAATCAGCACCGCTGACCGGCCCCGCTCAAGCAGCCTCTGCAGGAAGACTGATTGGTAAGTTGTTTAATTTTTAATGAAAGTAACTTATATATATATATATATATATATATATATATATATAAATAAAGGCAAAGCCCTGGCTGACTTACTGACTGACTCACTGACCTACTGTCTTAGCTGTGTGTATGTGTCTGTGTGTGTGTGTGTGTGTGTGTGTGTGTGTGTGTGTGTGTGTGTGTGTGTGTGTGTGTGTGTGTGTGTGTGTGTGTGTGTGTGTGTGTGTGTGTGTGTGTGTGTGTGTGTGTTCCATGTAGATAGAGAGCTGACAATTTGTACACTGATTCTTTAGGTATAAAATAGTTTTTATTAATAAATTTTTTTCAAACATTTATTTATATAGACGCAATTTTGTTTGTGTACCTTTAAACATTCATGTTAAATGTTAATGTTAGATGTTATAATGTTAACTATTAAATGTTGTTTAAAGTTAAATGTTAATCAAATAAGTATTACGGATACAATTTTCAACTGTTTTAGCGAATTTCCCCTATAAGGGAATAAACTATTACCGTAGGTCTCATGGTAAGACTTAAACCCGGGACCATAATAACTTTTTGTTTTGAGGTTCCCAGATGGCAAAAAACTAATAAGATAAAAACTTTGAATTTTACAAATAAAAGTAATATATCCATTTTTAAGTTTCTTAAAAAATTCAAGTAATCAATTTACAGTTATGGTTGATTTGATTTTTTCTAATATGAATATAAATAAGTATATTTGTTTAGTGTTAGCGGTTGTAATTTTAAACATAAAATAGTTTTTATTAATAAATTATTTTTTATTTTTTTTTGTTTTTTGTATACAATTATTTATATAAAAGCAGAGTTCTTGTTTGTGTACCTTTAGACATTTAAGATTCAGATGTTAATCAAATAAGAACTATGGTAATGTAATCCTATGTTCATCGTTTAGTCGCACATGTGGTACTCTCCAAACAATCTTGTCTAATGTTAATTTGAGGTTCCCAGATGGCAAAAAACTAATAAGATAAAAACTTTGAATTTTACAAATAAAAGTAATATATCCATTTTTAAGTTTCTTAATAAATTCAAGTAATCAATGAGACAGTTATGGTTGATTTGGTTTTGATTTTTCTAATATGAATATAAATAAATATATTTGTTTGGTGTTAGCGGTTGTAATTTCAAACATAAAATAGTTTTTATTAATAAATTATTATTATTTTTATACAATTATTTATGTAGAAGCAGAGTTCTTGTTTGTGTACCTTTAGACATTTAAGATTTTGATGTTAATCAAATAAGAACTACGGATACAGTTTTCAACTGTTTTAGCGAATTTCCCCTATAAGGGAATAAACTATTACCGTAGGTCTCATGGTAAAACTTAAGCCTGGGACTAATAACTTTTTGTTTTGAGGTATCCAGATGGCAAAAAAAAAACACTATTTGTTCAAATATATAAATAAAGGTTTTGTCTTGCTCTGCACAAATTAGAACTTTTTTATACTCTCTAATGTTGATGATAAAAAATGCTTTATTCACAAGTTATGTTAGTTTTATCTTATTTTTGATCAGGTACATCATCGGCCTCTACCGTATGCTACCCTGCGGTCCAGAGTCACGAAAACACAAACAAATTAATCGGTAAGTGTTTTTTTTTTTTAATTGTTGTTGTTTTTAACACTGATTTATCTATATATAAAAGCAGATTTCTTGTCTGCGCACCGTACGGATAAACTAAGGCATACAAATTTCAACTGTTATTTCAAATGTCGCCTAGACTATAATAAGTTTTTTTGTTTTGTGGTCTCCGGATATTAAAAACACTAATTGTTCAAATTTATATATCTATGTATGTATATATCTATGTATGTATGTATGTATGTTCGTTAACACATAAACTTGAGTAAAAAAAAAAAAAACGTGCGATTTTGGCTCAAATGTGTAAATTGACATTATTGAAACTAACTAAGGAAAATTCAAAAATTAGAACTTTTTTAATACCCTCTAATGTTGATGATAAAAAATGCTTTATTCACAAGTTATGTTAGTTTTTATTTTATTTTTGATCAGGTACATCATCGGCCCCTACCGTATGCCACCCTGCGGTCCAGGGTCCCAAAAACACAAACAAACCGGTTGGTAAGTGTTTTTTGTTGTTGTTTTCAAACACTAATTTAATTTATCTCTATGTAACAGGTAGTAATGAGATAAAAACTTTGAATTTTACAATTAAAAGTAACATAGACCTGTCCATTTTTAAGTTTTATATTAAAAAATTGTAGTAATCAATCTAATATAAAATGAGACAGTTATGGTTGATTTGGTTTTGATTTTTATAATATGAAAGAACTATTAGTTTTGCAAAAAGAATATATATATAAATATATATATATATATATATTTTTTTTTTTGTTCGGCTTTAGCGGTTGTGAGACCAAACAAAGTTCCAGCGCGCTGGTTTACCCAAGAATACATGGAGCAGGCTGAACGACTAGAAAGACGACTCCAAAGGGCACGTAGACGAGAAGAAAGACGAATTCGTCATCAAGCCCTGGAGCTCATCGATCCTCAACCAGGTCCTAGTGGGGTCCGTCATTCTCGTTCTGGACCGAGGAGGGACCCCCAGCCTGCTCCAAGTGTGATACCGATAATATTTATCGATAGCGATTCTGATTAATCCTAGGTATGTATTACTATTATGTAGGTATAGGATAGTGATTCTTTTTTTTTAACACAGGGCGAAAGTTATATATTTATTCTATATTATTAAGTAAAACCTATGATAATTAAAAAAAAAAATTTAAAATTTACAAATAAAAGTAATAACTCCATTTTTTAAGAATTAAGGAATAAATCTAAGTTAAATAAAAAAAACCTTCTTATTCTGAAATAAAACTATTAATTTTGCAACAAAAAAAAAAAAACAATATATATATATGAACGTTTTTTACTGAGCTAAGACGTGTTTTGCCGGCGGGCCGGTCACGGTTCAAGACATTGCTAGTCAGTGACTAACAATTAATGAAAACCCAGTGTTTTGGGGTCTCCGGATATTAAAAACACTAATTGTTCAAATTTATATATCTATGTATGTATATATCTATGTATGTATGTATGTATGTTCGTTAACACATAAACTTGAGTGAAAAAAAAAACGTGCGATTTTGACTCAAATGTGTAAATTGACATTATTGAAACTAACTAAGGAAAATTCAAAAATTAGAACTTTTTTAATACCCTCTAATGTTGATGATAAAAAATGCTTTATTCACAAGTTATGTTAGTTTTTATTTTATTTTTGATCAGGTACATCATCGGCCCCTACCGTATGCCACCCTGCGGTCCAGGGTCCCGAAAACACAAACAAACCGGTCGGTAAGTGTTTTTTGTTGTTGTTTTCAAACACTAATTTAATTTATCTCTATGTAACAGGTAGTAATGAGATAAAAACTTTGAATTTTACAATTAAAAGTAACATAGACCTGTCCATTTTTAAGTTTTATATTAAAAAATTGTAGTAATCAATCTAATATAAAATGAGACAGTTATGGTTGATTTGGTTTTGATTTTTATAATATGAAAGAACTATTAGTTTTGCAAAAAGAATATATATATAAATATATATATATTTTTTTTTTTTTTTTGTTCGGCTTTAGCGGTTGTGAGATCAAACAAAGTTCCAGCGCGCTGGTTTACCCAAGAATACATGGAGCAAGTCTATGGTTTTTCTTATAAGGGACTCAATACAATATGATATTATGCTTGTTTAAAATAGTTATAAAGCTAGTCAGAATTAAAATATTGTGTTTTTTATTGCTTCAGTGTTTCATAATTAAATTTTGATTTGTAAATATAATAATAATAATTTACTAAATAAATTAACTTATCCTATTATTGATTTAGACAATTGTTCATTGTAAATATTATTTACCAAATAGAATATAAAATTTATAAGCTATTTAAAAAGATTAGTTGTTTTGGGATTTTTTAGCAATTGTGATACCTTATCCGCTGCCTTGAAAACCTATTTGTGCAAATTTGATTGGGCGGTGGGACAACCCAGCCTGAACAAAACTATTTTGGTGAGTGACTTATCTTTTTTAACCTGAACCTAAACTTACATAGGGTTTCTTCTTGTCCTCAGACCATTATTTCTCAAGTAGTGATTTCCCATGTTATTCTTATGAGGGACTCAATATAATATGATATTATGCTTGTTTACTAAAGTCTATTAATTTAACTTGGTAAGTACTTTCCCCTAGTTAGGATTCGCTATTGTTAACATGCGTGCTCCTTTCCCCTTGGATAGTAAGAGAAGGATTAACCTGCCCGATTTCTCCCACAACATGGGGTCAGTCTCGTTATAGCAACCTTGCATACTCACACCCACGAGAGCTTTATGGTAAATTTAAATGAAAAGCTTTATTAGAAATTCGCAGAGTATGCATGTTTGCTGCAAAGGGTATTTTTATCACATGTTGAGTAAATAAATCTTGTAACGTTTAAACCAATGTTGTTTTTAAGCATTAAAAAGCGGTAAATTAAGCATTTATTTATAAACACCCCCCGTTACATACTCAGCGAATTTCCATTGCATATTTTTTACCTTACTACCACATGAAGCCACTTACCAAGTATCATTACAATATATTTATAAAGTTATAGCTACCTTGCATACTTACACCCACGGGAGCTTTGTGGTAAATTTAAATAAAAAGCTTTATCGGAAATTCGCAGAGTATGCATGTTTGCTGCAAAGGGTATTTTTATCACATGTTGAGTAAATAAATCTTGTAACGTTTAAACCAATGATGTTTTTAAGCATTAAAAAGCGGTAAATTAAGCATTTACTAATCAAATGTTATTATATCTATAATTTAAGAAAATGAATCACTTAAGTAAACTCAGTAAAAATTTGAATTTTCGGAAAAGTGGCGCCATCCGATGGTGGAGGTCTAAACTATACGTGTTGATTGAAAGTACTGTATGTT
The DNA here is from genome assembly GCA_963675035.1 of Allygus modestus. Lineage (NCBI taxonomy): Eukaryota > Metazoa > Arthropoda > Insecta > Hemiptera > Cicadellidae > Allygus > Allygus modestus. The sequence continues at coordinate 479,837,694 of OY776112.1, read as the reverse complement.
GTTATCGTTCGTTTTAATAACAAATGTTTTGTTTACAACTAAAGAAACTTTTTGTTGGGTACAAACCTGCTCGGATTTGAGCAACAAAACAACTAGTGTTAAAATATTAATTGGTAGTACATTCACCTTAGTAATTAATATGTGAGTATAGGATCGTGATTCAAGTAACATCAAATAGCTCAGTGTTCTATCAACTAATGAAATCGTATTAAAACTAGGTAAAATCCTTTTATTATAACAAAGGGTCTCCGGTACGCGATGCTAATACGCGATGCCGGTACGCTAAACGCTGTACTAAGGTTGCGACCGAACCGGATTTTGCTATATCATTAAAACAGGTTTATTTTTTGGAAAGCGCAGAGGGGCCCTGTGGATCAGAAGTTAAAGATATTGTTAGTGTCGGTTGTGGTCCCTGTTCGATCCCATCTGCTATTTTGTCGCTTATTATTAAAGTGTACTATTGAAGTGTATTATTGTTGTGTTGTGTTGTGTTGTGTGTGTGTGTGTGTGTGTGTGTGTGTGTGTGTGTGTGTGTGTGTGTGTGTGTGTGTGTGTGTGTGTGTGTGTGTGTGTGTGTGTGTGTGTGTGTGTTATTGAGTAACGCAAACTTTCGTAGTGTTGACAGTGACATTAAAGTTTCCAGTTGTACAAGGTTACTCGAATATTCTTGGACTGCTCATAAAAAGAGGAAACTTAACACAGCAAATACCAATAATTATTATTTTTGTAAATAACTTAGTTTAGCCTATTATTGTATCAAATTTAAAAAAGAATATAAGATTTGAAAACTATTTAAAGGATTCATTGTTTAGGGATTTTACGTTGGGATCTACGGCTGGTGATCTACAACCTGATCTACACTCTGTATGGTGTCTTGAAAATGCATTCCTGCAACTTCGAGATTTGTCGGGTAGTGGGACATCTCAACCTGAATCGGTATTTCTCCGCGCAACCTTATCGTGAACACAATCAAATCGGACTGGATATTCAGACGAGGTACAAGACTATTTTGGTGAGTGTCTTATCTTATTAACTTGAACCCGGTTTTATATGGATCTTCTTCTGACACTCCAACCATTGTTTCTCAAGTAATGGTAGTGTATGTCTTATTAGCAGACTCCTTCAGTTGTTTATTCAGTGGAAGGAGATATTTAGTTTAAGTCTTGTTTATTGACATTAATCAAGGGTAATATTTTTTTAAGGGAGATAATTAAATTGAGTTATTTTATTTGTATATTATGTTATATGTCTAATATGGGTTGGAGTCGTAAATATTGCCTGATATTGATGACATTATTGGAGCGATCCATTGTAATATAAATTATATTATTCTAAAAATCTGAACACTTGTTTAGTAGAGTACAGGATTGTTAACTACATCATGTATTTTCAAGCCTTAATAGTGTTTGAGAGTTATTTGATTGCAAAGTCAGCTACATGATTTTTATTTTTGTACAGTAATATTAAGTTTATTTAAGAGGCAAAAACGGTACAACAAGTACATCATGTATTTTTAAGCCTTATAATGTTTGAGAGTTATTTGATTGCAAGTTTAAAGTTTTAAGCCTACCCTGCCAACAAATCTTTACTTCAATAATTTTTTTTTTTTTTTTTTTAGCACTGACCACGGTATTTTATGCTATATGTTGTGCTGATTGATTGTCATTAAATATTGCAATTTTTTTTATGAAAATCCATCAATCACTTATTAATTGCGTAAATAAAGTGTTTCTTTGCTAGCTTCAGTAATAGCACAATATTTAACTTCAAGAGTTGAAAGAGGTGTGCTCTATTGTTTTCTTGAAGCAAAGCAATATCCCACAATTTCACTGCTCAAAATTTATTTAACCTTTTATTAATAGGCAAGCACACAACTGCCCCTCTTTTTTCTTAACTGTTATGCATCGTAGGAGAAATTCGCGCATACCGTTAGGAAGGTATTGCTTTGTAAATGATCAGAAACCCATTATAATTTACATAGCCCCTCATACCTACGCCCCACAAATCTTTGAATATATTTAGTTTATTAAATTTGCTACATATCAAATTATAATTATGAGAAATGCAAGTTTTTGTTATGTATCGAAACCAAGCTCAACATTTTTCACTCACACATATTATTTTATTGCCCCAAGAATTTACAATAAACTTCCAAATAATAATGTTAAAACTTTGGTAAATCACACGAAATTCATAAAAAAAGGTTAGACAATGGTTGAAGGGTTTTAAAAATGTTGATGTTTTATTACAAATAATGCTTTAGTTATGTTAAGAACACTACAAAATTATTTTAACAAAATTGGATATTTGGAGTTTGGTTTAGTAATATTATAATACGTATTTTTATAAGTTATTCTATTATGTTATTATACTTACAATTCAAAATACTTACATATAGCACAATATTTCATGTTAATAACCTGTACACAGAATGTAATGCATGTATTTGTTAGCTCCTAAAATCTTTGAAAGCATATATATATATATATATATTTTTTTATGTAAAGGAACCTCTAAACGGACATTATGTCTTAGGGGTCTTATTTATTTAATTTTTCTGCTCAAAAATTCGTTTTAATGGTTCAGCCTGGTTTTAATTTTTTGTATGAAAGATGATTGATTGTGAATTTTGTAATATTTATGTGTGTAAAAATAAACATTTATTTATTTATTTACTTACCTCGGATTATTGAACAAACTATATGTTCTATCAAAATAACATAAAAAGGAAACTTTTGATGATTCTAAAATTTTCAATATGTAAAGAAAAAACTTAAAAGATAACCCCTTGAGTGGTATATACTTTTAAAAGGCGCACAAAAAGAAGAAGAATGGCACAAGTTAGGGGTTTATGGCTTGGTTCTATCGAACACAGCGTTCAATTGAATTTTTTGAATTTTAAAACGTCATTATGTGTAGCACTTATTCACCAAAAACATTTCGAAATAATAAGATTTTTCCATGGGAACGTTTACGTAATCAAGCCATTTATCTTTTAGTGAGTGAACAAGTTTAATCCCATCCCCCAAAAAACAGGAATTTTTGGGGCTAAGTAAAAAAAAAAAAAGTTAAATAGCAACCCTAACTAAGTAATACCTCTTTTTTAAAGGTCTTAATATTAGAAGATGAATGGTGCAAATTAGATGCCTCTACGATGATCCTGTAAATCATAACAGCTTATTAAATATAATTGTAAAATTTGACATTTAATAAGCTGCCATGTTTTAGGGGAGGATCATTGTAGATACCTTTAGTTTGCACCATTCATCGGTTGATTGGACTGTTAACATATTCACACAACAATCTTGGGAAATGACGGTTAAAAATTGTTATACATCTTAACTTGTACACAGAATGTAATGCATGTATCTGTTAGCTCCTAAAATCTTTGAAAGCATATATATATATATATTTTTTTTTTTTATGTAAAGGAACCTCTAAACGGACATTATGTCTTAGGGGTCTTATTTATTTAATTTTTCTGCTCAAAAATTCGTTTTAATGGTTCAGCCTGGTTTTAATTTTTTGTATGAAAGATGATTGATTGTGAATTTTGTAATATTTATGTGTGTAAAAATAAACATTTATTTATTTATTTACTTACCTCGGATTATTGAACAAACTATATGTTCTATCAAAATAACATAAAAAGGAAACTTTTGATGATTCTAAAATTTTCAATATGTAAAGAAAAAACTTAAAAGATAACCCCTTGAGTGGTATATACTTTTAAAAGGCGCACAAAAAGAAGAAGAATGGCACAAGTTAGGGGTTTATGGCTTGGTTCTATCGAACACAGCGTTCAATTGAATTTTTTGAATTTTAAAACGTCATTATGTGTAGCACTTATTCACCAAAAACATTTCGAAATAATAAGATTTTTCCATGGGAACGTTTACGTAATCAAGCCATTTATCTTTTAGTGAGTGAACAAGTTTAATCCCATCCCCCAAAAAACAGGAATTTTTGGGGCTAAGTAAAAAAAAAAAAAGTTAAATAGCAACCCTAACTAAGTAATACCTCTTTTTTAAAGGTCTTAATATTAGAAGATGAATGGTGCAAATTAGATGCCTCTACGATGATCCTGTAAATCATAACAGCTTATTAAATATCATTGTAAAATTTGACATTTAATAAGCTGCCATGTTTTAGGGGAGGATCATTGTAGGTACTTTTAGTTTGCACCATTCATCGGTTGATTGGACTGTTAACATATTCACACAACAATCTTGGGAAATGACGGTTAAAAATTGTTATACATCTTAACTGCTTGTTAATTGTTGCGTTTACAAAGAAGTGTTTTTTAAAATGAATGTCTTTTATCTTGTGATTTCATCTTTAATTTTAGTATATTCTGGAGTTTTATTCAAAATTAAGTTCACTGACATATGCTTCTTCCACATGATGATATATTGTTTCACTGCATTATATCAAATGAATATGGGGAAGTGACATTAATTTGAAAAGTTTGTATAATCAGTGAAAACAAGTCTTAACGTTGTACAAGTAGTTTTGTTCATGTTAGTAACTTTTGAAGAGCCCCTCGGATGTTCCCTTTCAAATATAAGCCTGACTAACTTACAGTATATTTTGTACCATTGACATTTAAAAACAAATCCATAAATGTGTCCCTAGTTTTGTGTATGCCAGGATTGAAAGAGGTTGTAGTTTACAATAATCACCAACAGAGCATACTGCTGTGACTCGATAACTAACGTAGTAGCCAATGATCGACCATCTTAACATTATTTGCAATAAAGTAATTACCGTCACGAGCGTCATTGATTAATAATCGGGTTACATAAATTAGTGATTACATATGTAATTTATAAACATTTATTTTATTTAACCTTTTATTAATAGGTAAGCACACAACTGCCCCTCTTTTTTCTTAACTGTTATGCATCGTAGGAGAAATTCACGCATACCGTTAGGAAGGTATTGCTTTGTCAAATGATCAGAAACCCATTATAATTTACATAGCCTCTCAGACCTACGCCCCACAAACCTTTGAATATATTTAGTTTATTAAATTTGCTACATATCAAATTATAATTACTATGAGAAATGCAAGTTTTTGTTATGTATCGAAACCAAGCTCAACATTTTTCACTCACACATATTATTTTATTGCCCCAAGAATTTACAATAAACTTCCAAATAATAATGTTAAAACTTTGGTAAATCACAAGAAATTCATAAAAAGAGGTTAGACAATAATTGAAGGGTTTTAAAAATGTTGATGTTTTATTACAAATAATGCTTTAGTTATGTTAAGAACACTACAAAATTATTTTAACAAAATTGGATATTTGGAGTTTGGTTTAGTAATATTTTAATACGTATTTTTATAAGTTATTCTATTATGTTATTATACTTACAATTCAAAATACTTACATATAGCACAATATTTCATGTTAATAACCTGTCAATTATAATGTAGATAATTATTGTGTATCGTTTCCTTGAGAGTAATATCCTATAAATAACTGTTGGAAAAACTAAATAAAATACGAACCAAGATGTTATTACATTTAAGCGTCGGTTATAAAAAATTAAATTTCAATATGGGCAAAAAAATGAAAAGACAAAATTTATAGTTAAAACAAAACAGTTTCAATACTACGTTAAGTGCGCATGGTTCGCACTATCACATAAAGCCATTCACCAAGTTTGATAAAAAAATTAAATAAAAATATATCAGCAAAAAGACGTTTAAAATCGAAATTGATGAATTTCAGTAGTATGCTGTTTTAAATTAATTATTTACAGTGTATTAGGGCGATTTTAGTCATTTTGTTGTGATTTATGTATATCTGTCAGTCTTCTGAAAAAACGGTAAACATATAATTTGACTGCTAAATAGTCTATAAAAAGCTAGAAATGAACATTCTTACTTGTATTTTCTCTGTTAGGAGGTCTGTAGATGTAAAATGACAAAAGTAAGTGTTTTTTCGTAACAGATTATCTGTGATATTTCTTTAGAATTGTTCATTGATAATATAAAATACTTTATTGATGGAATAAATAAATTATAGTTTTCATCCAACCAAACTGTTTTTTGTTTAGTACAGATATAATAAAACTATCATTTGATTCTTAAGGAGTTGAGACTCTTAGAAGACTTATTCTAAAACCATCTCGCTATATTTATTTTTTTTTTTATTAGTCTTCAGAGAGCAATATGCATTTTTGTTTTGTTTTATTAACTTGATTTATTCTCTGAAATATTTTTCTCCTATCTGTTGATGACTGTTTTTTAATAACATTCAACATTGTTTAAGTTTAATGTGTTGTAAATATAGATAGGTGTTCAGTGTTTTAAGCTAGTGAATAAACCATTGTAAATATTTGTTAAACTAGTAATCACTTCTTAATTATGAAAATGTTGATTGTTTGGAGGTTTAGTTGAGAGTTTTTATTTCTGCTGTTTGTGTACTTTTGAGCATTTGCTAATCACAGTTGTCTGTACAAAGAGGTCTTTAGTTATCTACAGTAGTTCCTGTGATGTGTACAATTTGTACTAAACTGTAATGCTAGTTTAATTATCCCACATGTAATGTATGTATGTATAAGAACTTTATAAGTTTCCTTGTTTATCTATTTTCTAAAATTACATGATTAAAAATTATTGTTAGTTTGAATACAATTTTTTAGTCAACTTATTTTTGTTGTGCTCCTTTCCCCTTGGATAGTAAGAGAAGGATTGACCTGCCCGATTTCTCCCACAACATGGGGATAAAGTGCCACTTCGGGTTACATAAATTAGTGATTACATATGTAATTTATGAAAATTACTTACATTCATCAGTTAACAATGCTGTACTCATTTGAATGAATCTTATTTACATTTGTATTGTATATTAGGATATAATAATAATATATAAAACTGTTGATAAATAGCGTAAAATGGCTAAACGTTCAAACGGCCATCCAGAACACGGTTAACTCCATAAAACGCTTAATGTTAGTCTGATCTAGTCGGCGATTTGAATAGCTAATTTTAATTACAATATGAATATATAAAAATCTCACAAGCCTCCGATACAAATTTTTAATCAGTTTACTACTGAGCTTTCGAATAGCCAGAGGCGCTTGGGACAACGGCGCGCTGGCACCGGCCCGCCCTGAGCCGTAACACCTGCCGTAACATCTGCTCCTCTGTCGACTATAAATGCGAGGGTCTGGCCGCAGTATTCTCACAGTTTCAGGCTGGCAGCCTAGCTAGCTGTTCGCCTTAGCTGTCTGTAATAGCATCTTTAGTATAGAGGTGGTACCCCTGTATACTAAAGATTCTACCTTAGCATGTTAGTTTGTTATGCATGTTAGTTTGTTTGTTAGATTATAGCTTGTAGTTTGCTGCTAGTAAATGTAGTTAGTGTATCTGATTGTGGTGTTTGGTGTTGGTTTTTGAAGTGTTTTATTTACTGATGAAATATGTACTTTTCTTTCACGCTTTAAAACTGACCTTGGGTCAAAACTTGGGTTCGCAGTAGCCTGACGCCGGGTGTTTGGGTCTACGTCCCACCGGGTTTCAGTGATACTGTTGACCTTTGCAAAACCGTCCTTGGTTGGTCTTTGTACAATTAACTTTAACTAATCAGTATGTTTCTCATCCTTTTCCTAGCCCCTTACAAAAAAGGTATGGCGTGAAAACCGACCTTATGTCAATACGGCGCGCAAACCGGTTGACATTGCCCATCTTAGCCCTTACTCACGAGAAACAGATTCAATCAGTTTGCTTATTTTTGGTTAAATTTAAGGGGATCTTGGTCAGGTAATTATTGTACTTCGGTTCGTAAAACTCTGACGCCTACACAGCGATGAACGTCCTTGCGGTTTCAGAGTGCGCGACTGTTGTTAACTGACCATTTTGCTTTTATTTTTTTTTTGGGGGGGATAACTTTTCGGGGGAGAGGTTAGTGTTCCGTTATCAGGTTTATTGCCTATAATTGCGAGCTTTAAACTAGTCCTCTTCTCCTAATACAGAGCGGGGAATAGAGCAGTTTGTGGTCAAAGTGAGAATCACTTACTGCTCTATTCCCCGCTTTGGCAAAATGTTCAGATGACCTTGAGGACTTAGAAAATTCAGAAAATTCTCGTTTCTTAAAATACTGGAAGATATGTATTGATTTTTCGGGAGAGATTAAGGTTTAGTTATTACAGAATTCAGATCCGACCAAGGGTGTATCAGTAATAGTTAAAAACAACTATGTTGAAGGTCAAATCTAAATAATTGTTTTTATTTCTGGTTTAACATACGCCAAGTGGGTACTCAAATTACGCGGATTGATCAGAGGAACAAATTGGTGCAAACATAATTCAGATCCGACCAAGGGTATAGCAGTAATAGCCAAAAATAACTATTTTTAAGGTCAAATCTAAATAATTTCTTTATTTATAGTTTAACGTATGCCAAGTGGGTACTCAAATTACGCAGATTGATCAGAGGAACAAGTTGGTGCAAACATAATTCAGATCCGACCAAGGGTATAGCAGTATTAGGCAAAAAATAACTATTTTGAAGGTCAAATCTAAATAATTTCTTTATTTCTCGTTACAACGGAGGTAAGGTCTTGACAGTCTAAGAGCTAAACCCTAACTAACACATGTAAACTAGTTATTGTGCGATGTAAAACTTGGTGGGAAGACTGGTGTAGTGGGGGGACTGGTGTAGTGGGGGACTACCATCTGCCGCACACTTGCCACCTGCCGCCACCCATCTGCCGTCCACCATCTGCTTTGTTCTACTACACTTTTACCCCCACCATTTTGTTTGATACCAGAACGCTAGCTAGCGAATAGTCAGTACACCTCCGGCTCTCGACCGGTGAACATCGAGCTCTCCGAGACGCTCTTCACAAAATAACAATATCATTTCACTCAAGGTCTGATAGATGTTTCTATTTCATTGCCGTCACGTATTCTTTCCTCCTGACAGCAATGAAATGCAAACACCTAACAGAACAGATAGGTGTCAAAAACACAACATGGACTCTGCGCAGGGATCGAAGTATCTACCGTCTTTCTTCAGAAAGCGAAGTGATGGCCGCAACTCGTCCGGATCAACAACATCGATGACAACGAACAACGGGGAACTATTGTAAACATGAATTATTGTAAATAAAGTAATATTTGTAATTGTACTACCTCGCACTCGTATCATTCGATTGCTTCATTCGATTGTTTCATTCGATATTTATTATCGATTAACTATCGAATCACAATCGTTTTACGAGTGCGAGGTAGATTTTTTTAAAAAAACTTCACCGTGACCTTGAACTTTGAACTTTTACTCATTTCGTCACAAAACCGCCTACGTCACTGGCTCAGCCTCAGATGACGTCTTTCATGACGCAGCGCTTCCGGTCACGTGACCGGAAGCCATCAATCAAGTGAGCCAGAAGTCCCCTTTCCCTACTACTTATGATATCTCCATTATTTATAAATGTATATTGATAAAACTTGGTATGAGGATTGATGTAGTATTTATATCTTGATATTTGCACAAAAAATAGATTGTTGTTGATTATTTCCGTAGCAGCAAACCTGCATATTCAACCCTGATGTTATTCTTATGGAGAATAAGTAATCTCTTATATCTCCCTTAATTATGAACATAAATTAATAAAATTTAGTGTGTATCTTCTACCTGGTTGAGTAATATAGATAATTGCCCAAAAACATATGTCTTCTCTTTTTCTGCAGCAAATTTGCGTACTCAGTTCTATTGTTAGTCTTATGGAGAATAAATAGAATGCTATGGATCACTTATTTATTTAAGTATTTTTAAGGTTTACAATTTAAAATGAGGAAATTTTATTTGAAATAGATTAAATTCAACTTTTTCTAAAGACTCTATAAGCGTCGGATTGAATGTTTAGGCTGGCAAACACCGGCAACGAAAAACCAAATGTTTGAACATTTCCCGCTGCAACAGTAGCCGTTGTAGTGGCACTGAAATAAAATATCTGTTAATAATAATATGGTAGCAGTAAGAACAAATCTTAATTTCATAAATACTATACGTTTTGCTTGGAATAAACCAGACACGTAAATACAAATATAGCCATGTAAATGATGTAAACTGGGAAAACAATATTCAAAGCTTTAACAACACATTAACGAATTTTGTGACACAAAATACGAACGAACAAACGTATATTTTGTACCATATGAAACTTTGTGACAACAATAATGTAAGGAGGTAACGTTTTGACCTCCAAACAAACAAAAACAAATAACAATCAAACAAACACACAAATTGGCAAGGGGAAAGTTCCCCCCCCCCCGCTGATCATTCCCTAGTTATTAACAAAGTTATCTATGAAACCTGCTGGCGTTTAGCTGGCAGCAGTGAGTATATTCAGCAGTATGAAACAAATTAAACCACGTGTGCTCTGCATCAGCATGAGATTCTGGTGGAGGTAATGCTCGCCTCACAAGTTCACTAGCTGGCCCGTTCAGATGCCATTGGTAGTGAACTTTAAAAAAGTGCCATCATCAAATTGTAGACTAAAATTTATAAAACAAAATTATTATTTCAGTATAATTAAAGTTCATTAACATTTAAATAAGTAATGGAACAATCATACCGTGTGGCCCAAGTCGACACACTTTTCTTTTGAGGAGACAATCGGGCAGAGCACAGATTGAAAAAGCGCCAAAAAAATAAATGTTTTGAACATTAGGGCAAAACAATGTGAAAACCAAGGTGAGTAGATCTTGGGTGAACTCATTCTTAGTCGAACAAGCGTTTTCTTGAAGCAGTAACTATCATATGGCGTGAGGTGCAAATAGAAACACAATAAGCAATAAATTATTAATTATGTTAGGCCATACACATTACTTTGTACAGTACTTCTTTCATAGAAGTCAAATATAACATTACTATATAATCACTTTAACGTTTTTCATCCTTCCAATATGGCATTAATCATCTCCCCATGAATTGATGAATCATGTACTTATTGACTGAACGGAATTAGTTATTACATATTTATTGAATAGTTCCTACGGAACTCTATTCATTATAAACAGGCTAAAATTAAACATATACACATATTTATGTTTCTTCAAAATTAAGCTGTTACATCAGCAGATTTTTCACTATATAATAGCTTAAACACCTCTTCTAGACAAAACATTAGGTTTATAAAATGTGAGATAATATATAAGAGGAACCAATTCAAGTCAAATTTGACTATGATGTATAAGAGCTTGAACAACCATGAGCAAGAGAATAGAATACTTAAAAAAGGGGAAAACAAACAACTGTAAAAAATATACTATACAATATTTTATTTAAAAATATCTTTAAAATATATTAAGTACCAATTCCAGGCAATACAATCCAGTTTATAAAACATATCGAAAAGAATTAAAAGAAACGAAAATAAGTCAAATTTAAATACTCTGACTCTATTTGTGTTTAATTTGCGGGGTAAGTTGTTTTTACCCTTTATAAATACAAACAAAGAATCATATGTAAATAAAAAACAACTTACCCACCAATAACAAAATCATTTGTTAAATTTTTCATTTAAATGATTTGCATTTATTGTTTATATATTAATTAAGGTTAGGAATTAGACTCCGGCGATGGCTTTAGTGCCGAAGCTAGTGAGTGTAGTATTACAAAGATTTGAAGGGTACTCTTTAACAATTTTGTAAGTAACAATAATCGTATTAGCCCTAAATTGTGAACATAGTAATCAAATATATTTAAAATGTATGTTTTAAAGTTAGACATTAAATCGTTTTAATTTGTTTATATAAGCTAGGAATTCTATTACTAATATGATGACAATAAAAACTGATAAGTTTTTCAATTAAATGACTGGTTATCAGCAAATAATGGTCCTTAGTTTCTTTTCATGATATTATTTATAGTGGAAATGTAATAGGATGACCCAAACTATTAGAATACCTAATAAGTGAATGACATTTCTCTCATTTACCTTTTAGTTAAACAGGATACGATAAACAACGCCTCACACCACTTTAACATATATTTGCACGCATACAGTAACTACAGACTTGACGTTGAATTGAAATTACTGCTAAAGGAATTGTTAAAACTAGTAGCTTGAAGAGGCTATAGCCCCTTTAACTTGCTCCAAAACTGTGCCTTAACTGATTTTTCACTCTTAATACATGCTGAGGAAAATAAAACAATAAAAGAAGGAACACGTGTCAGTTCGTAAACAAAGAAGACACATAATCCCATGTTTTACTGTAAATAAAGCAGAAGTTTTTATAACCCCATGCTTTTTTATCATTAATTTTCTGTTAACTTTTTGGAAATACTGCTATTTTCCCAAGTCTGAGAGATCATCACGTTTAATTTGAACCCCTCCCATCATCCTGAGATTTGCCAAACTCTCACAATTTTGACAAAACATTTAGCTTAGAATTATAAAGGGTGTTTAGAAAGGGTCATTACAAACTTCGGGGGCTGGTAGTACTAATCAATTTGAAAAAAAATTGCATATAAACATAGGTCGAACAATATATTTTTTAGCCACTAGCCGCCATTTTGTATTTTGAACAAAGAAATTAAAATCTTGTGAACTATTTAAGCAACAGAAACTGAACTTTGCACGTACGTTAAATAACCAAATAAGCAAATAGTAATAAAATATTTTATGTCGTCTTCAATATGTTCAAAATGACGCCCGTTTTAATATTAAAGTTAAATAACAAACAAACCATTAATTTGATAAAACTGTTACAAAAGAAGGTACAACAAAATAAAAATTCTTATCACAAATCTAATGACACTTTATTCAGCGCAATCCGTCAATGCGTCAGCGAGAAAATGCACTTTTAAGGTTTGCTTGCACAAATCGGAGACAAGAAGCAGTGAATTTGGGCGGTCATTGTCCCCGATTTGTACAAGCAAAACATTAAAAGTGCATTTTCCCGCTGATTCGTTGACGGATTGCGCTGAATAAAGGGTCATTAGATTTATGAAGATAATTGTTATCTTTTTAGTGAATTCCCCCTATTATAGGGAAGAAGCTATTACCGTAGGCGGCATGGTAATACTTAAGCCCAAGACGATGACTTTTTGTTTTGAGGTCTCCAGATGCCAAAAACACTATTCGTTCAAATTTATATATATATATATGTCCGTTATCACGATAACTTTTAAAAGAAGAGCCTGATTTTGATGAAATTTGGCACAAATGTGGAGAGTAACATTTATGACTTTAAGTTTAAAAACCAGATCGATCGGTCTATAGGAAGGGAGTTTTATGGGGGTTTAAAACTTTCCAAAAATCAGTTTTTTGAACTTTTACCCTAAAATGTTAAAAACACTAAATTTTGGTTATATCAATTTTATAGAGCTTAAAAAACAAACAATTTAGTATTTTGAATCCTTAACCTAGGTTTAGCGGTTGTGGAGAAAAGTAAAAAATTGCGTCCATAACATTTCCCATGTTAATCTTACCTACGGGAACACGGTTTTTAGATTTCCCTCAGATAATTTCACTAAAAACTCCACATTTATTTTTACCAAGTTTAGCTCTACAAATCAATCATATTGCCGTTTTAATTGTTGTTTTACGTCCAATCGTTGCAGTGATATTCCAAATGTTAAACATAGTACGTTTACAATGTTATCCTTATGGAGAATAAATAAAATGTTATATTTAGATTATTTATCGAAATAACATATTTAGATTTTCAATTAAAATAGTTAATTTTTTCTTTTATAAATGAAACTTGGTACGTGGCTTCAAATAGTTGTTTTATATTAATATTAGGACAAACAAAATTGATTTTGTTGATTTTCCCTGTAGCAGCAAACCTGCATACTCGGCCCCCATGTTATTCATAAGGAGTATAAGTAAAGTTATATATCTCCCTTTGTTATGAACCTAAATTAATACAACTTGGTATGAAGCTTCATCTGGTTGAGTTGTATTGATAATTGAAAAAACACATTTCTTATCTTCCTTTTTGCAGCAAACCTGCGTACTCAATTATAATGTTATTCTTATGGAGAATAAATCAAATGCTATGTATCACTTATTAATAAATGCATTTTTGTGAAATATGGTAAGTGGCTCTAGGTAGTAGTGATACCCATATATATGCATCGGAAATTCGATGAGCACGGAGGATTGCTGCGATGGGGGCATTTGTATCTTGTAAACGTTTTATAAAATTAATGGATTGTTTGTTATTTGACTTTAAAATATTAAAACAGGTGTCATTTTTTAAATAGTTAAGACAACTAAGTAATATTTTTTATTTAACGTACGTGAAAATTTTAGTTTTTGTTGCTTAGATAGTTCTCGGGATATTAATTTTGTAGAAAATAATAAAAGGCAGCTAGCGGCTAAACGGAAAATTGTTCGACCTATGTTTATATTAAATTTGTTTTCAAATTTATAAGTACTACTATCCCCAGAGGTTTGTAATGACCCTTTCTGAACACTCCGTATATAAAGAAGATTACATTTAGTTCCTCCAAATTTTCTTTACTGGTCACTTAGTTTGAAATAAAAGTCAAAACCTTAATTTAAAAATCTGTATGTGAAGACAAGCCAATGTTTATGAAGGCAAACTACAAATTAGGTATATTATTCGAAAACAAAATTATCATTCTTGTAATTGACTATAATCGTCCATCGTTTTAGCCCCAGAGATGTAGATATTATGCAAGATTAAACTACTTACGGATCGTCAATCATCTCAAATTGGAGAACAAACTTTTAGTACATGTTTCAATGTAACTGCATCATCATCAGGAAGTGTAAAATGAAGTTGATTGCCAGATGGTTTCGTCAAAATGAATTAACGTTATTAAAAAAACAAAAATCTGTTATATACAAACTCAAGTTTTCCATTTATCCTAGTTGTAAGGAACATCGCCCTGACCCAAAAACAAAAAAAAACAAATATCCACCTTTGCCTAGCATTTAATTGACCAAAACCACTCGAAAGAAAGAAAAGATGGCAGTCTTAAAAACATTAAACGTTTTTAATAAGGAAAGGAAAATTGATACACTTATATAATTAAAAATACAAATCTTTCAAAAACAGAAGTCCGCTAGAAGTTATAATATGACAAACGAAATGAAATGTCCCATTCCATTTTCAACGGTCTATGGGCAACAAGGACACTTGTCTATATCGGCACTGTGATCATGTCCGTGTTGAGAGGCCTGTCTAGATTTATTATTCGTTTTATGTGTCGTGTCCGTTTGTTTGTTTCGTCGTATACGTATATATTTTATGTATTGTGTTTTTAATTTATTTTGAAGACACCAACAGGTCAATCAACTTAATTTTACACTAGCTAATGATGTACCTGGAACATGGATGTAGCATTTAAACATATACTAAACGTGTTTTCTAAAATTTGAGCTGACAGGTGGTACGTAAGAAATTTAGTCTTATATAATTGACAGTAAATCAGTTTTTTCTTAATATAAGAGATTTTCAAGGATTAAACAAAGGTGGGTGTCGTCCACTGACCTCCTATATAAGGATAAAGTTGAGCATGAATACTGGAAAATACAAAATCATCAAAGTTCATTACCAAAGTTTTGCTATTGGATATCTCTGATTTTTTAGACAACTTCCGAGATGGCATCACACATTTTAACTTACAAATTTAAGTCCAGAAAAGTAGAAATATTGATGATTACACATATTTTTTAAAAAACAAATGCCATCCTAAGCAAAAATATATTTATAAAGATATACAACTGTCTACCCATACAACTAAATCAATAAACTGAACCAGGTTTATCAAGATATATTGATTAATTAAAAATTACGGATATTGAATTAATATCCTTGACACAAATATATAACTGAGTATATTAACGGAGTGTTTTATCAAAATATTGCTAAAGCATTAATAGTTAAACGTATATAAATATATAATTCGAAAATGTAGCAAAATACATGTAGCAGCGATATAATTTGTATCCTGTATAAAAATGTAATTCTATAACATCAACAACAATGAACAAAAAGTTTATTCTAACATAATTACAGATTTTACAATTTCACTTATATAATACAATTATTACTAAAATCTATACTATTGTGGAAAAATAAATATAAATTTTAAATAAGCTGTCATACTTAAAATTAAAAAATATGGTCATGGGAATCAGCAGACATAGGCATCATTGGTCTGTGCTTCTGCTAAGTTGCTAAGAAATAATAGATTGACATTCTTATTTATAAAATTAGTAAATTGATTAAATTATTTTTAAGTAGTAACATATTGAATGTACTATTTTCAATTTTAAATTTTTAGCAAACAATTGTTGAAAAATCATTCTTAATTCAAAACAGTTTTTCAAGGTGATCCCGATGTTGCTAATTAACTATATTGTAAAAACTACATGATAAAAACAAATTAATCAATTAAAATCCCAAATTAATTTTTCATATTCTATTAGATTTACTAATAGCATTACAACTGTTATCATTGTTTAGGTTTCGCTTGATTTGAACTTGTTGATTACTTTTGTAGAGTAATAATCGTAAAGAATATAGTTTATTGATTTCAGGTGTAAAAATGTGACGCAAAAAGAAGCGCAGTTAACGAGCATACGAAATTAATAACATATCAATTTACGATTTATGTATATCAGTTTTATTTTAATGTTACAAATCATAAAATTTAAAATTTGCTCATCATAAACATTGTTCAGAAACTCTCTCGTATACATTTCTATTTCGTACTCATCATATATTGATAAAATCAAAAACGTGTTTATATTAAATGTAATCAATGCAATCAAGAGTAAATGGAGGTGCTAACAAATTAAGGAATCTGACTCAATACATAAAGGTTTACTATTTTAAGTAGTCGATTACCATACAACTATATGACAACCATATGTGGCTAGCTGTTTGTCCTCAGGAGTTTTTGTAGACGACTGTCTACCTTCTCCTGTACTGAAGTTCTTCGTTCAGCTTATTATGCCTTCATTTATCCATTTATGTCATATGCAGTTGTAATTTGGAGATCTGAGAGCTCATATACCATGAGTATTTTCATTTTTTAAAAGAATGATGTGAGAATAATTGCAGGAGTCGGTAAAACAGAATCATGTGCTCCCTACTTCAAGGCTTTTGATCTTCTCACCTTTCCATCTATTTATATCTTGGAGTTACTTGTGTTTTTAAAAAAGAACCAGTACATTTTTAACGAAATTTTACCATATTCAGTTAGTTAAACCAGGAAAAAACACATTTATAACATACCACCATACAAATCAACCTTTTTTAAAAATCACGCAGTTTAAATTTTATAAGCATTTTCAATAGCCTTCCAATCAATCTGAAACAATATTGTAAGCTAGTCACCTTCAAAAGAAATGTAAAAAGGGTCTTACTTACAAAGTTTAGTTTTTTTTTTAAATGTTCATAATGACGAATACTAATGCAAATTATTTTGTTTGACGGCAATAAAGATATTTGAATTGAAATTTAAACTATTAAGGGCGGTTGTTCAATATTCCTCAAAACAGGCTGACTAGGTTTGGATCTTCACATGAAGATAACTGTTTTAAATTTTTCAATAAGCTGAGTGAGCCTGCCAGACCTATTTCAATAAGTACATATTTTTTATATTACATTGGTTACTGCTAAATCTTGTTTATATGATAGAAGTTTTTTAATCTGTGAAATTAACTTAGTGTTTTTATATATAGTAACTGTAACTTCTTTATGGTTTGATATAAATCTATTTCCGTAATGATCTGCTATTAGATTTGGCTTTTCTAATTTGTCGTACAAGAGGTTATATTGTGCCGATGCCTATTTTATTTATTTATTTATAGCGTATTGAATGACAATAAATAATTTGATTTGATTTGGTCTACAAGAATCTTGGGTGTGATAAACTGTTCCTACCACCTTCATCCGTTGACAAAACCTACAGAATAATACGACACTCCCCTAATGAGCTCAAGGAATTTAGAAAGTCAAGTTTACGAGAAAATAACGAATAACAGTTATTCCTTAGCTTTTATCAGGTATTTTATGTAACTATGTCTACACTGGGTTAAAGTTATTTACTATACAATTTCATAAATGCACTTACAGCTCCTGTTTAGAGACATTATGAATTTCATTATTTTTAATGAAATGCAAAATAAGAAAACTTACCTCCCAATATTTACATTTTATATAGTCGTAATATAATCCCTTTTTGTCTTATAGTTGCAATTGTAAGACACAAAATGCCTACATTTGTATGATATTTGATTGTTGCTAAATAATCTAAAACTTGTACTCTCAATAATTTAATCTCGTTCATAACTCGTACTTATGTGTTTTTCCGGTACTTGATCGAATTTCCGAGCGCGGCTCGGAAATTCATGATCGCATACTGTAAAATAACACTTTCTGTACTAGTGATGAAATATACTATTTAAAAACCATAAACAATATTTGGAGAATGTTATTTTAATAACATAAACTCACCATAAGCAACAATGAATTTAAAACAAATAATAATTGAGAATGTCTGATATGTATAAAAAAATGCCATGAATTTTAACAGTTTTACTAATTAAACCACAATATCCGTGCAAGCCTAGTGGTAGAAGATGATCCAACCAAATTGTTGTAACAGCTAACAAAATAGTAAAAGCACATAGTGATAGTACTGGCGACCGAATTGTAATTGCCGTAACCACTGAATCATACCAACTAACTTATTACGGTTAGAACCAAAATCGACCAACATTCTGATGTCATAACTGAAACCCTGAAACGACCGCCATTAACAACCTCGTCTTGACTATCAAACTGTGCCGGCATTGTCAACCTTACCGATTACATGCCACTGCTAAATCGTTATACAATGTTCAGCAAGTTTGTTTTAATATTGGCATTGAAAGTATTAGGATTTTTAAATGTACCTTTTATTGAAAAATTTTTCATTTTGAGTCACGTTTGTAATTTGGGAAAATCCGCACATTTGATTAACCAAAAGGTTAGTTACTAAAGCTCGAGTCCACCCCTGTTGCGCGGCACTAGGCATAGGTTTGTAGAGTTTTAGCTTATTGCGGCTATATACGCTCTTTGAATAAAGTTAAAATCAGTTTTGTATTTTAGTCTTTTGCATATTTTTGTTTAATGTTTTATTTATTTTATATAGTTACAATTCCTTTTAAATTAACAGAATTAAGCTCTTTCAAACTAAAACACCTTAAGAGAGAAACATTTTAACAATATTAAAACCTAGCAACAGTAGAATTTACTTTCTTACTTCACTTACTATTGTGATTGTGTTGATAACGTAATTATTGTCGCTGCAACCAGAAATACTGCGGACCTCTAAAAATTTCATTTCGTTTCTGGACAATATATTTTAATGTCTCATTTATTAAGATTTTTTCCAAATTTTTTATGTTTGAAAATATTATTTCCCAGTAGATTCAATTAATTGTAGAAATAATCTTCTACTTCGAGTCAGGTAATCTTTCGCCGCCATATTGGAAAATGGCGGACATGGTTTTTGAATGTTTTTGTCTCAAAAAAATGTTACTTCATCCGATTTTTCAAATTTTTTTTAATAAATATGTAAAATTACTATATCTTAGACCTGATGAAGCCTTAACCGACATTTCAAGATTAAACTGGTATTTTTGCGCGTTTTAAAGATCTCTTTTAAAATGTGGTTTTTAGTTTATTGCCCCGGATTGTAATATATATTTTTAAATACTTGCCTTCACTCGTAGAGCTTAAAAAAACTAACTTTTTAGCATGTAGAATCATAATTTTTTGGATGTATAGATATGAGATTTGTATTAGATGTTAGATACGTCTTATTACCAACTGTATTTTTCAGTATTTAATTATCATACTTTATTACAGTGTAAGAGGATGCACTTATTAAATTAGTCACCTGTTTGTTGTAGTTTTTTATATTATTTTATATTATATTTTTATATTATATATTATTTATCTTATTTTAGTTTGTATTTACAATTTTACATATCTTCCTAAATAAGACTTGTGTTGAACATTTTATAATTAGATTTAAATATAAGTCTACGAAATATTTAGTGTTTTATTGCTTGTTTCTTTTGTCATTTTATAAAGGGAATACTCATTTTACACCGATATGCAAAAGACGGTCTGAGAAAACAACAACACATTGATTTCATTTACTTTTTTGTATGTGTCAATTTTAATTAAGCTAAAAAAATCCATTTCACATCACAATCCTAAAACCTTCGTATAAACAGCATAACAAACGTGTAATTTACATTAAATTTTTTTTACATATTTCGTAAAGCACTGGTCCGAGATACCGATGTTTCGGTTACGTATCTATAGCCTTTATTTATTTTTTCCTTTATATTTAAAACAATACGGTGTACGGTGGCGCAAAAGAAATATAAATATTTGTATGATAATTCTCTTTAAACGAATATACAATCTAAAATTTCTCCTGATGTTATACAAATCATGTTTTCAAGCAAGTGTTCAAAAACCTATATGATTTAATGTATAAGTTTAAATGAAATAAGTAATTATTCGCAACCACGCAAACGTATCTCTAAGTATACAAGCAAACATATTACGAGATAGAAATAATAAATTTGAACTTACAGACGGCCACACACTATCGGACTTTTGCCCGAACCAGACATCGAACAAGACATCGAACCGAGCGGATTTGGCTTCGAAGGGAGAAAATCCGGTAGTTTGTGGGGCCTCCGAACCAGACATCGAACAAGACATCGAACCGAGCATCGAGCGCTCTCGAGGCGGTTTTTTGACGAAAGATCAAAGAAAGATCGGTCCGATGTCTTGTTCGGGGTCTGGTTCGGGGTTCGATAGTGTGTGGCACCTCCACGCTGCTCCAAGCGCCGTCCCGAGCGCCGTCACGAGCCTATTACTATTTACTATTTTAAAGTTCATCAACTTATATTATTTAATATTCATAGTTGAATTATATGTATTATTAATTTAGATTCTCTTTAATTCAGATTTAAATGTTTTTTTTATATTTAAGTCACGTAATCACAAACTTAGATTTTATCCAGACAGTTGTTATATAATTTTAACCGGACTTAATTGAAATAAACATTAACCCTACTACACTGTTGGTGTTTTTTTTAATAAATTAAAGGTAGTAAGACTTAATTGTTGAAATGAAGGGAAGCGCATACAAACCTCGAAATGTAAAATTACAACATGTATCTCTTGTGTATTTTAATTTCTCATAAAACCAAGCAGTTCAAATTGGCAGCAAACAACTTACAGGGCAACTTTGAGACTTGAGACACACTAGAGTGTAACCATAATTCTTTTTTATGTGAATAAGTTTTTTTGTAACAGTATAAACGTTACAAAGTTATGGTATTTGTTATGTGTTATTTTATTGCATTAATTTATATATACTTTTTACTATATTCCATTTGTAATAAATTACATGTTGCATTACTTTTTGATTTACTAAATTATTACAACCACCTTATTGTTTTACAATCCTCCTACATAGTTAATAATATCCAGGCCTACTGCTTTTGCAAGAAACAGTGATAGATGTTTGATTTGTTAACAGATAAATCTGCTAAACTAGTTTAACCTAAATAAAATGTATAATGTTAGTAAAATGAATTCATATGCAACTACAAATTAATCTTTACTACATAACCCCAGCCCCCTACCACCCTACCTGCATCCCCTAAACCCCACAAGTACATGGCCGACCTGCACAACGGAAACTAAAATGGTCCTCACCGTTTTTACCCCGCTCGGTGTTTTCGCGCTCAATCTGTCCGATCCGATGTCTTGTTCAGTGTCTTGATCGGGATGAAGTTCGAAGTGAATTTGTGCCCTACTCCCTGCTCCCTGCTCGGTCCGATGTCTTGTTCGATGTCTGGCTCGGGCAAAAGTCTGATAGTGTGTGGCCGCCTTACAGGTTGTGGCACGTCTGAGACATAAATTTGCGAACGCTTGAAAGCTTTTTGGTGAGAAGAACAAATATTGTGTTCACTTTAACTCGGTGCAGCAAATGTTGACAATGCAGTTTGCCAAGCTGCTAATGATGTTGATGACAAACACTCCAGTAACGCGAGATGGCTTAGTCTTGATACGCTCCACGAGCTGTGTAGTCGCAGGTAGTGGAACCGTAATGTTATGCCCCACTCGTGATAACTGTAGACCACCCCATAAAACTATCAATTTAAATTGAATACCTGCAAAAGGAAAATTGGACTACTCATATCAATAGTTAAATGTATACAAATAATAATACCGAAATTAACACTGACTTAACACGTTGATTGGTGAACCGTTTCCAAAACCACCCTCATTGAGTTTTCCATTAGAGACCACCAAGGTGACAGGTTGTTCATTATTCAACCTTATAAGGAAGCAGTTTCTTCATTTTCAAGTGTGATGTTTCTTGGTCTGTTTATCGGCACATTTGACCTGCATTTAGCTCATGTTTGCAAGAAACTCAGGCAAGGGGTTTTTGTACTCCGGAAACTGGCTTGTTTTGCAACTACCGACGTTCTTTTTGCTTCTCACTATTAAAGTAACTTCAATGCATTTAGGAAAAAATTGAAACGTTTTCTCATGGACAAGGCCTACTATAGTGTAAGATATATCTTAGCTTAGAACGATTTATTTCTGGAAATGTACCACACCATTTTATGTAGTGTATTTTTTGTTTAAGAACATTGTACTAACTTTTGTTTTTTCTTGGCATATGCAATGTCATGTTGTCAACATGCTCAGTCAACATGCTGAATAACAAATTTAAATTTGAATTTTGTATTAAATAAAAAAATAACCCGCATAATAACTTATGTTCTGTGAAATGAAAATAATATTTTATTATTATTATTATTGTTACTACCTTAATTTGGACATCACATAATCAAATATGATATTCAGTATGACTGGCAGGGAGAACAGCTCATGTCATTGGTTAATTCGAGTTGTATATTGAAACTCCTGGTAGCCAATATATATAAGCTGTTCGCCATTTTTATACTGTCATTCCCTGATTGGACCTGATGATGACCAAACTGTAACTGGCTGAAATCGACCATTTTTCTTGTATATTTACCGGCTTGTATGTAAATAAGGAATAAGTGTAGATATATTTCTTATAGTTGCCAGACGTAGTTGATTTAAACTGTTAATTGTAGCAACACGTGACACGCTACTCAAGAAAATATTTAGTAGTTGACGTCAGTGGTTATCGTTATGACAATTAACAGTTACTATTAAAGTGTCTTAAATAGTGTGTTTTAAATTCAACTATATCAATGCAGAGCGATTAAACATGTTTTGACTACTTGTTAGTTCATGTTATATTTTTAAGTTTGACCCACAACACCCAAAATAATACAGATTTCTTCTTAAGGGGGTTAAATGCACGTTAGATAAAGTAATTAGATACGTATTTTATAATCTCAGTGTATACAGAGGTGCTGAAAAGTATTGCAAGACAGAAATTTAGTTTCTTGTTTAAATTAACAGTTCCATAATTATTCATATTTACTGATCTCCCTGGAATCATTTCAGACGCTAGTATTTATTAAATATACTGATAATTTAATGGTAATGTACAAAACCAAATACATATGTTACTGAAAGTTAAAAATGAAAGCATACAAAAACATTAATTTAAATAAAGACGAAAGATTTTTGTATTAGCAAGCAACATCTTTAATTTTGTCCGTAGAGTTCTACTGGAAGCACTTAGGTAAGATATAATTAAACCTTAAAACTCTCAAAAAAATCTTGAGATATTCCATAAGAGCTTTAATATAAAAAAAACAGTTAAAATACTTTTTCTGAAAAAATATTTAACATAAGTACCAAAATATTTACTAATTTGTAGTATTTATTTATTTATTTCAACGGTCAAACTACATTACATAGCGGTGTACAACAATTGGCAAGGATTAAATACTAATGATTACATGCAAATAAAACGTTGAATGCGAACTTAGAGATAGTGGTTTGATTATTCATGCATTACGAACATTATGAGCAAACATGGTAAAATCATTAAAACGAAGGAAAACGAAACATTACCATTTAAGATGGGCAAGAATGATAATCAACCATTTTATAGAAAAATAACATAGCAAAAAGAAACAATGAAAAGAAAAATATCAATCAATCAAGCAGTCAAAAAACATAGAAATAATACAAAAATGTAAAGACTCTGTAACTAATAACAAGTAGATATGTAAAACTCAGTAACCTGACACAGCCCCATCAACACCATCATTTTACAAGAAACCACAATTTAAATCCATCTTTTCACGTAATTTAAAACTGTTCGAGACTAAACCCAGTTATGCAGGTATCAAGTTTTTTCCATGCTGCCACAAGAACTTCCAGAAATTAAAGGTCTTAACAAATTGAAGAAAAGACTGAAAATATATGCTGGAAAAGAGATACTACACCCTTCCTAAATTATCATGAGTGAAAACGTTTTCAGATCCTAACCTTGCACTACCTTCCACTTCCACCTAACCAAACACCTGATTGGACAAGGCCGCCTTGGGCTGCGCATTTTTTTTTAATTGACGGGTCCCATGCCACTTGGTCTACGGAACAGACTGCGGAGGTAACAGGTAACAGAAGAGGAACTTTTGTTGACAGAAAAAGTGCAAAGATTACTACGGATTGAATTAATAAATACATATAACAAAGACTAGCACAATTTATGTAGGACATTTACCATTTCTATTGAATTTTTACTACGAAAGTTATATTTATTTTATTTGTAATTTACAAATTAACAGGGGTTGCTAAATTTATGACTGACAAAATTTAGATTGCTATTGGCATGTGTACAACATTTAAGACCGGTCGTTAAATTTATGTATGAAATTGACTGGTACAAGTCAGACTGCTAATGGCATTTGTATTAAGTGTTGAATGTCATCCTAGTCTGTTTACAGGTGTCAGTGAAGTACATGACCACAATACAAATGACAATTGTAGATTGTTTTTACCTAGAGTAAGGCTGGAGAAAACTTTAAGAAGCTTTCCTGTTTCAGGTACACGGTTTTTTAACTAACTGCCATTCAAAATCAGGAACCTTACACTCCCGAGATTCACCCATGTTATGAGGGAATGGCTCACTCTTAATCCTTTTACTAACGAATTTATCAAATCTAACCACAAAACTATTTTAAGCTGTCTTTAACCTACCGTTTCTACACCACAAGCTTCGCTAACAAACTAACCACATCATCCCTCTGTCCACCTCAAAACCGGATTTTGTTTACATTTTGGTTTTCTTACTTATTTCGTACCCATTTTCTCCAACTTTTCTATAGACTTACAGTCATGAATAAGACTTTATTGTTGAATTTGCCTTAGCCTTAATGTTGCTCAATTCATTTATTTGGGTTTGGACGATGCATATTCAAAATGTTAAAATATTTAATAGAAAAATATTTTGAATCTCTAATACTACAGAACAGTACAAATAATGCCTTCATAAACTGCAAACATCGAAACAGCTATAACCCGTCACATCCGCTACAACCTCGTGTAGTATAACCATGTGATCAAGACTGACCACACGTGCCATATGCTGCTACATGTCCTGTGTGTTTGGCATTTTATATTAATATTATTACTAATATTTAGAGGTCAGTACCTACGATAGTATAATTTTTTTATAATTACTACAAGTATGTGTATTGTGGTAGTTTATTGTATCGCGATTTCACATCCACACTCTTCACATTCTTTCATGCACTTTTTCAATATAACGTTTTAAGATATTAAGTTTTGTTAAATTATTTTTATTCTATAACATGCGTTCATTTTTTTACCAAACTACGAATCTTCACACCTGACAACCAAAATCAAAACTATTAATATTTGAATTTAATTGAAAAACATCGATTAATAATAACATTGTATTTATTTAAAAAGCCATTCTGATAAAATTAATTTATTAGCCGGTTTTAGCGAATTTCCCCTATAGGGAAGAAGCTATTACCGTAGTCGGCATGGTAAGACCTAGGCCCGGGACCATGATAACTTTTCGTTTTGAGGTCCCCAGACCCCAAAAACACCATTCGTTCGATACTGTATATATATATATATATATATATATATATGTGTCCGTGAGCACGATAACTCTCGTAAAAATTATCCGATTTTGACGAAATTTGGTATAAACATGTAAAGCAGCATTTATGACTTTAAGTTCGAAAACCAGACAGATCGACCTATCCGAAGGGGTATTTGGGGGGGGGTTTTGTACCCCAAAAATGGGTTTTTTGAATTTTTTACACATAATTTTTTAAAAAGTCAAATTTTAGTTTTGACCATTCGATTCAGCTTAAAAAAACACACAATTTGGTATTTCGATCATTCCTCTACGTCAATTGGTTACCGAGATATTGAAAGTGCTAAACACAGTACGTTGTCTAATGTTATTCTTATGGAGTAAAAGAAACATTTTTTATCTCGCTTATTTATGAACGTATACTGACGAAAATTGGTATACAGCTTCATCCCGTTGAGGTCTATTGATATTTGCTCCAAAAAATTGTTTTTGCATAATCATCCCGTAGCAGCAAACCTGCGTACTCAGGCCCCATGTTATTCTTATGGATAATAATTAAATGCTCTGTCCCCCTTAATTATGACCACAAATTAATAAAAACTGGTATACGACCTCTCCTAGTTGAGTTATATTGATATTAGCATAAAAACCAATTTTTTGTGTTCCTTGTTGCAGCAAACCTGCGTACTCAGCACCAATGTTATTCTTATGGAGAATAATTAAAATTGTATATATCACTTATTTGTGAATATATTTTTATGAAACTTGGTAAGTGGCTTTATGTAGTATTAAGACATTTATATCTCCATTGGAAATTCGCTGAGTATGCAGGTTTGCTGCGACGGGGGTATTTTATTCACCACGTTGTAGATCACAAATTATATTTTAAAAGGTCTAAAACAACCTGTGATTTTTTCATTTGTGAGTTCATTATTATTAAATGCGTGTTTTGTTTACATCCAAATTAATCGCAGCATAAAATAATTGAATTTGTAAAACCCTTCTTCTTAGTACTTGTATTTACTTTGTTCTTATAATTTCATCCACAAGTCTTTATTGAGGTTGCTCACCTTATTATGTCCATCAATCAAAGTAATTTTCTTGTCTAATCCTTCCCAATATGAAGGTTTCTTTGGCAGAGGATGGGTTTGTAGGAGGGGGAGGGGGTGGCAGACTTTATAGACGTATTAATTCTATGCTCTAACAGATCTGGTTTACCTTACTTTTGAGTTTGGTTGACAATAACTACATTGTTTTCAAAAGACTTAGTGCTGATGTAAAATATAATTATTCAATTATGTGGTTAACATTTTATAATCCATATAATATTAACAAAGAATAGAAAATCTTTTATGATTTATGTTTTATGAGTTACATATAATACTTAGCATTTCCAGGTAGTAATATAGGAAATGTAATTAAAAGGATATTAAATTTTTTTATTTTAAAGTATAAAACCCGTGTAAGGTGAACCCCAGTGTAAGGTGAACCCCAGTGTAATGGAGTTGTTAGATAAGCAATTGCGTGAAATTTAAGATTTAACGGTCACAGAAAACTTAATATTTAAAACTAATAACTGAAAATGGATTAGAACTGTAATTGTGTTTATAAGTGAACAAATCAGATCCTACATTAATGAAATCAACACGCGTGATCCAATGCAATGTGTTGACGCTCAACATGACTTTTGCTCAAGGAGTGTTGTTCATCATTATTAAACATAGGTTTTAATGAAAGTTACCTATAAAGTTTTTAATATTTTATGAAATTCAAAATATCGGCCTTAAATTTTATCATAAGATCGTCCCTGAGCAAAATCCTGAGATTATTTTGTGAAGGTTCGATGCTGGATCCAGCTGCCATTGGTCATTGGGCTATTAATTAATGATCCTGAATAAACAAATCAGTCGGTCAGTAGCAAGGCTACAAAGACTCACCCATTCTACACTCATCATTCATCCTTGTTGCCTTAACATAATACGCCCTAGTTGCGTCGGCGTCATAGCCAAAGATTTAAAGATAATATTTTGAAATATTCAAGCACTATTATCACTTGGTGTTTAAATAATAACAATAAGTTATTGGGTATATATAATACGTATCTGAATACGTTCCACGCACAGATGTATAGTCTTTGTGGATGGGCAAAGAAAGGCAAAAAGAGGCTACCAACCTCTTAAAAAATTTAAGAATATAAATAACTAGTTTATTTACATGCCAAGGATAAACTTAAATTTGTAGGATTTACAATAACTGGTTAGGTACTGACCATCCTTCTACATAAAATATTTAATTCTACTAAAGAATAACGTATCTAAAAATATTTACTCACTCTATTATTTACTGAATGCAATTATTACATTTAAAATAAACTTAAGAATGAAATACTTCAATTAAAAAAACAGCTAATAAACAAATTTAAAATCGTGTCTTGTTACTTGTAATTAAAATATACAATATATGTCCACACTACTTGTAATATAAAAATAGTTATACTTATTTTTAACAGTTAATATAAACAGTTATTAAGAGATAAATACTATTTATTTGCTTCTAATATATTCCCTCACAGTAATTCTGAGTAATACATACTTTTTAATAACTATTTTGTTATTATCGAATGTTAAATTCAAATCAAATATATTTACTTTTCACAAATTAATAAATTACTGCAAAAACTTATATGAATACGGAATTTAAATAGAATACTGTGACACAGTACTTTCGTTAATATGAAGCATTTTTGTCACAAGTAATAGTTAGTTATGAAACAGTATTCCATGCCCATAAACCTAGAGTAGTTTACCGTAGTTTATTGAATAATATATAAACTACAAAAGGAAACTAAAACGTATATCCCTGATTATGCGGTTTATAGTAATTTAATAATGCCAAGCAATGTGGCTGGTATTCCAGTTTACAGCTTTGTGTACGTCTCTGTTGGAATGATTTAAATCAAAACTGTAAGTGACCATAAACTATAATTATAACCGTAATGATGTTAATATAAATGCTTGTTATTTAACACAATTTAGGTTTTAACGGAAGTGTCATATATGTTGTTTTTCCCCAAGATTTATTAAGTATTGTGTCCTACCCCAAAGTAGTTCTTAAAGAGAGATCAAAATACAAGTGATATCTCCCCACACACAGACGTAGAGTCTTTGTGGGGAACATTTCCAGAAAATATAAAAATATATTTTATTGCATGTATCAATGTAAATAATATATCTTAATCTGAATTTGAGTTTATCGTTTTATAGATAAACATTTTGATGTTAACACTGTTTCAATTCAAACATTAATTAATTAAAAGATATATTTTCATTTGTTCTTTCATTGGTAACGCCTTTGTTTTGAGAACATCAATATTAACCATCTTTAATCATTTTAATCGTTATATAGTTAACAATGAATTTAATGTAACGCAGTTTTGTAGCCTTAGTTAGCATCCACGTAATTAAACAATATTTTCATCAATGAATACTATAATTTTGAAGCAACTAATGCCATAGTTTTATTTTTTTAATTCCTCGTAAATTTGTCATTTTTACTGGACTACACCTTGAAAAACGTGTTTTACCAAATCTGCGTGGCATAATATTATTTTACATAATTTATAAAGCACAGTTGATCTTCCTTTTAAACATCAATCTTTTCCAAAGTTCAGCAACAGGTAAGCAAAACCTTGTTTCAAGCTTTGATATTTATGAGGCGGAAAACCGTACTTACAACCGTAAAACCAAACTTTAATAATTTTTACCTCTTAACATAACAGCATCATATTAAAAAAAATTGTACTCTATAATTATTATGCTATATCTAAAACAACATGTTTTATTTTGTAGTAAAATATTAAACACATATATATGAGTATTTCACAAATACAGTTTACTAATATACTAACATACTACTTTTAATCAAAAATTGATTTAATAAATCAAAGTCTGCTTCATAGATTGTATAAGTAATCAACTATGTAATCAAAGTTTTTTTGTGTAGGATCTTAATATTTAGGTGTGTATGTAGCTTTATAACGTGTGTATATAATTTGGCAATACAAAGCATCGCTTATCACTAATTCTAATTTATATTCATATTTCCTTACTGAGGAAAATATAAAAGGTAAAGGTATTGGAATATAGTATTAACTGAAATTAAAACTGAAGTGAAAAATATAATTAAACAAGATTATGTTTTAAAATAAGTTTTTTCATATATTTTTAACTGATATTTGATGTAATAGTTTGGTGTCCTCCTACTTGCGGTCGGTCCTATTTGCGGTCAGTCCTATTTGCGGTCAAGTGTAATTTTATAAGGGATGATGGTGGTAATTTTATAAGGTTCTGGAGGTGGAAGGGTTTCCAGTTTGCGGTCACATCTTGAGAGATAGTTAAGTATTTCTTCTTCCCGTTCTTAGAATACCTAGCCACTAAATATATAACAGAATGATTTACCATAATCACAAATCAAGTCTAGTTATATATAGAGCAGCAAGGATTCTAAATGTTGTATAAATTCTGAGACTCATATCTTCAAGTTCGTAGTTGTCTACAAAGCCACTTTTATATTATCAGACAGATTTTTCTCAACTTACAAATCTAGTCTGATAATATTATAAATGGCCGTTTATTACGAAAAATACATCACGTCAAGTTAAAAAAATACATAACACAGAAATCATATGACATAAATATATAGTAAATGTACAAACAATCACCCACCCCTATACAGGTGTACATACCAGTTGTATGCGTCATCCCTCTGGCTCCCTTGTTGTGAGGCTCACTATATGGTGTTCAAATATGTGACCGCAAATTGGACGATTTTTCCCTTGACCGCAAATAGGACTGACCGCAAGTGGGATACAACCAATAGTTTCTATAATTTATCTTACTCATACATTTGTTTAAAATAAAGTAACAAAAGAGTAGTGGGGGTTTGCCGGTGCTGGCTCACTTGATTAATTGCTTCCGGAAGCGCTGCGTCATTAAATACGTCATCTGAGGCTGAGCCAGTGACGTAGGCGGTTTTGTGACGTAATGAGTGAAAGGTTAAAGTTCAAGGTCACGGGGAGGTAATTTTAAAAAAGTACTACCTCGCACGCGTAAAATCCGATTGTGATTCGATAGTTAATCGATAATAAATATCGAATAAATATCGAATGAAACAATCGAATGATACGAGTGCGAGGTAGTACTATTACAAATATTACTTTATTTACAATAATTCATGTTTACAATAGTTCCCCGTTGTTCGTTGTCATCGATGTTGTTGATCCGGACGAGTTGCGGCCATCACTTCGCTTTCTGAAGAAAGACGGTAGATACTTCGATCCCTGCGCAGAGTCCATGTTGTTTTTTGATGCGTAAAGTTCCAAAGATAAATCGTAACCGGACGCAATAAGAAGTCTTAACTCTTCACTAAACACCTCGAGGTCTTGGTAAGTCGCAAGATGAATAGAGTCATAATGAATACACCTAATTTTAATGGACATTTTAATATAATGTTTTACGTTTGTGAAGAGCACTCGATGTTCACCAGTCGAGAGCCGGAGGTGTACTGACTATTCGCTAGCTAGCGTTTTGGTATCAAACAAAATGGTGGGGGTAAAAGTGTGGTGGGGCGGAGCAGATGGCGGGCGGCAGATGGCAGGCGGCAGGTGGCAGCTGGTGCGAGGCGGATGGTTGCTACTACATTCGCCGCCACAGTAATGCAATCCTTCGGCGTAATTCTTGTATTTTATCTTGTCGGTTCATTTGATACGTTTTACATCTACATATGCAATAGCTAAAACACTTGCACTTACGACAAGCTTTCCCGTCAACTTGATCGCCTGGTATTTTAAAACATTGTAACTCGCAACAATATGTCTTCAAATTGTTATCGAAAAATAAATTGTTCATAGGTGGCACCGACATGTTAGCTGCAGCGTGTGTTAGACAAGACTGAGACTAACTTCACTGCTCCCTCTCTTTTATACCTCTTCATAAGTTAACCCTGAATGAAAGTTCAAGGTCACCCATTCGAATTTTAAAAAAAGCAACACAGCAGTATATAAAATAATATACTGCTGTGTTGCTGTTTTCTTTATTTTTTTTTCATATTTTTTTTATTTTTTTTATTTTTCTTTTCTTTATTAAACAAACATTTTACAATACAATAAACTTAAGTTTAACATTGATGACTAGAAATACAAACAATAAAATACAAACAGAGAAATACAAACAGAGACATTATGTACAAGGATGCATGATGTGCAGAGTGAGTTCCGTTGAGTTGTTGCCGCTTACACCGTGTGATACCAAATACAACGTCCCCGGTTGAATATCTCGCAAATCTTCATTCTGTAGCAGTTGAACAAATCGTTTTGGAAGAAATACTTGAAACTTCGGCTCATCTCCTGAAGTTAAAGGTGCTTCGCTCAATGAAACTAGAATTGCTTCTCCATGTGTGGTTTCCACTTTCTTGATGTTATGAATAATGTAGTGTTTTTGTTCTTTTAATTCTGAACACTTTTTAGTTAGCAGAAGGTCGGATTTTGAATGAGTGTTGAATTGATCAACCAGTGTTTGTAGAAACTGTTGTGATGCCATCTTCGTCAGTGGTGGTTGCGATGTCTTCTGTGATGTTGCCTCTTCGGAGTCTCGAATAATACTCGTGCCGGAGCGGTGTTGGATCCTCGTATTTATAGGCCCCGCTACCCCCACCACATTCCGGTTCTTTGCTACCCCCACCACATTTCTGCGTTTGTTCCAAGTAAGCAGCCAAACGATATGCGTTGTGCAATGCGCAGTTTGATTGTCCGTGTTTAGGATCTTTTGCAGCAACACAAATATTACCGAGATTAATGTTAAAGTCCTTACCGATAGTTATATCGAAAACATCACCGTGCGTGTACTTTTGTATCCAGTTCCTTTTTTCTAATCCTCTTGTGTATATATGTGAATATTGTTTGCAAAAGTTAAACATAATACTGTGCAGATTACTGTAGCTTATAAATCCTTCATACCAATGTATGTGATGAAAGTAGTTTGTTATCCATTTGTTTGTACTTTTTGCTTTGGCGTTAAGGTTGTTAAAAGAAAAAGGAGCTTCAAACGTGAATGGGTAAACTACAAATGTAAGCAAGTCTAAAATTACTAATTCCTTGATAATAAACCTATCATCATTATTTCGAAATGCTTGAAATTCTATTACACAAGGCTTTACACTCACTTCTTCATCCCCTCCGCTCATCATGACACCTAACGATCAACTAAACTGTTTTCCACACCACGGTAGGTTAAATACCAGGCCGTACAGTTGCAGGCGCGTTGGTGTATATTTAACGTGGGCACCGTCCCCAATAGGCCTACCCCACGTGTGTTCTTCTTTACTAAGTTAAACTTTAGTCTTTTTTAACTTCCTCTTCTCGTGTTTCGTTTTCTTCATCTTCTTTTTTCTCCGTTTCTTCTTCCTCTGTTGTTTCTTCTGTAGCTTCTGTAGCGATTTCTACAAGTGGTTCAAAATCCTTTAACTTTCTCCACATGCAAACTTCATGAGGTATTCTATTAAAAATAGATGTATCCACAGGTCCGTACACGATGGTGCTATCAGGTTGTTTTTCCAAAGTATCGACCAAATATTCTTTAATAATAGCGCTTGCAAATACCAACTGTCTCATGTACCTTGTAATAGGTTCTGTTGCGTAGTTTAAAACGTAGAATTCTTCACGTGACAGTAGAATCTTATTTTCATGTTGAGTCAAGTCTCTAATTCGCACTTGTAGTTGTCCGCGATGTTTAACAATATCGATTTCATTGTCACAATCCAAAAGTCGAATATGTGTTTTTCTTCCACACAAACTGTTAGTTAAATAACATTCTATTAAATGTACATGTTTCAAAAATGACTCCCAAGCATTTTGCGAAAATAAAACCTTTTTTGTTCCATGGTGTAGAATTACTGTAGGGGAATAATCCAATGACTTTATCAATCCAACTGATACACTTTTACTGATGCATGCTGAGATGGGGTAAAAGATTCGCAAAAACACTTCAGTTAAAATGTGAGGAGGAATATTTTCTTCAACTTTCTTCTTCCTTTTTGGTACTACCTTTGATGGGTCTGCATTACTTTCCTCCTCTCTATCTCTTTTACCAAACTTTAAAAATGCAGTTATTTCCTTGATAATTTCTGCTTCGCTGGTATTATCACGT
The DNA here is from genome assembly GCA_963675035.1 of Allygus modestus. Classification (NCBI taxonomy): domain Eukaryota; kingdom Metazoa; phylum Arthropoda; class Insecta; order Hemiptera; family Cicadellidae; genus Allygus; species Allygus modestus. The sequence goes on along the minus strand of OY776112.1, from coordinate 479,803,431 downwards.
TCCAATAACGGTGCTATTTCTGCATCACCTTGTACAACAGATGGAGAACTCATTTTGTAGAAGATGTTGCCCATGCGACAATAGACGATCAACTGAAGACCTGCATTGTTGCTCCGCTATTTATAGGTTAGCGACAGTGGCGGTGCCGGTGGTGGTACAACGTTTTACAATACTGTCTTTACGATACCAGTCAAAGGTGTGTATGTAACAATTTTATCGTGCAAAATTAAACAATTCGCAGATGTATTTGCAGGTACGTTTTCTTGAAATTTCATTTCTATCTTTATATCAACACTAGACGATTTTACAGATTCGTTTTGTTTGGAGCAATCAATTACAACAATCGGAGCTTTCGATTCAAACTGTACGGGAGATAGTAGAGGTGTGTTTGTTTTGCCGTAATATGAATTTTGGAACCTAGCGTACATATCGTATAAAACACTGTACCTTTTTTTATCAAAAGAGATATTAAAGTTGTCGTAGGGAAAGAATTGTGAATTCAGGAACACTTTACAGTTTGTTAATTTACAATGGTCAAATTCACCAGCATTTTCAGTTAATATACTTTTTTTCTTTGTTTGTAATCCAAAGATTACATATCTCGCTTTTTCCAAATGAGTAGAAGTTTTTACAGTCCATGTATGCCGTTGTGTTGAAGGTAAAACGGGGTATTCATGAAACTCCCAGCTTCTGAATGGCATTACAATGTCTCGATCTGATTTTAACTTTCTTAATAATGTAATCCTGTGTTCATCATTTAGTCGCACATGTGGTACTCTCCAAACAATCTTGTCTAATGTTAGTTTCCAGTCTAAATTGGCTTCAGTTGTTCCAGCAGATGCTTTAATAATATCATTATCGTTTGATGACCTTAATAAAACTAGTTCTTGTTTTACATTTATTATTATTCTTCTGTAATCTTCAGCAAATCCTAAAAGTAATCTTAAAGGTACGTAAAAATCAAAGTTTCCCGAAGCGTCAGGAGTAATTATACTTTTGTCTGGTGCAACCCATCCTGCAACAGCTAACAGATTCTTCTCATTTGGTGTTAAATACGCTAATCCTTTTAATGTACTGGAAATTCCAACCTTTTTTGTTGAATCGACTGTAACTCCTGAAATTTCATATCTAATCTCGTCAAACAAAAATGCCATAGGATTATTTATGAACGGAACAGTGGTTCCAACAGTACCGTCAGCTTTTGTTACTTTTCCTTCAATATATAAATAACTTTCGCATGGAAGAGTATAAATGTCTTGTTGTTGTATAGGAATCCTAATTTCATCGTTATTGTTTAATTTGGACGAAGCGTAAGGGTTGTGCGTGTGATATTCCTTTTCCCATAAGGTCTCGTCGAATGTTGGGCCCTGCGCTATATCCAGTATATCCATTGTTAATGACCTTTAATCCAATTTCTTCTAGAAAACGAATGTTGTCACTTGTTAATCCTTCTACAGCTGATGAGCTACTGACCTCTTTGCTGGTTGGCTCTCTCTTTTTAAATGATAACCCCATTATCTAAGCGGATGATTTTATATGTATTCTTACAGTAATAGCTTCTCCTCGAAAGTCAATAAGGTTTCCGTCTTGATCCACTATGTTCAGCACGATGTCTGAAATGAAACTGGTGTTTAACGGTAGGTACACAAGGTTTTGAGGCTTTTCTACTATCTTGAAACCCGGTGCGACTGATGGGTAGAATGTGTGTAATATATGCAGATTTTCTCCATCTCTGTAGGATCCTTGTATAATGTTACATGTAATGTCTATGCTGTTTACTTTGATGATCGTCACAGTTCTATTCCCAGAATGAGTTGTATTAGGTTCTAATACCTTTGTTTCCTTAGAAAACCCCAATAAACTACCAATTGAACGTTCTTGGCCAAAATCAATATAATACTTAGAAGTAATTTCGGCTTTCATTGTATTGTTATTGCCTTTTATCGTTATATTTTCTTTTCCCATATGTTTTTGTATAACTTCATTTATATTATCAATTTCATAAGCTCCTGTTGGTAAACTGAATTCTTCCAAAGCTGAATACTTTCCTTTATCATATTTGTCTTGTAATAATGTATTTTGTTATTAATTCCTTCACTAACGTTTGGAATAGAGTTATATGTTGTTAAATCCAATAATGCGGCTTCCCATAGTCTTCCTTTTTGCAAACGTAGCGCTGGAAACAGAATACTGCGCAAAGTACATGAGTTACCGGTTAATGACACTGTATACGAAGACATCTTAAAGTTGACTAACACTTTTAGCTAAAAAGTCTAAACATAAATGACCGCAAATGGATGTATCATCAGGTTGTTTTCTTGTATAATTGTAAAAAACATTTTCTGCCGCACGAAAGTATTGTTGAAGTTCTTTCGGTGGTGGAAGGTTTCCAAAACTGTCGAAATAATAAATCGTTTCACCAAGTTTCTTGTAACACACCCAATGAGTGCCTAATCCTTCACTATTATCCAAATTTACTATACCAGTCTCATTTTTCCACATTTTAACCGGTAATTCATCTTTCATAAATACTCCTCTAAAAAATGGGATTTTCAAACAAGAAGCATATGTAATCAGTTCTTCATTGGTTAATTCTTTGTTTTTAATTATTAATTGCTCTTTCTTATTTAATACACACGATACGGTCTTAGGTATAGTCCTCCTCCCTTTTTTATCATTGACCATATTGTTGGTTTCTTTTTACCTTTACCACTAGTAGATCGACGTTTTCTTCTGATATTACCTCCTTGTTTCTTAGCGGGTCTTTTCCCACGCCTTCTTCTCTTTCCTCCTCCAAACGTAGTTTTTGCTTTCATTGCTGCTGTTACTGCTAAAGACGCTGCTTTTTCACCAATACTCGCGTCACTAGATTTTACTCTTTGCCAAGCTTTCTCAGAAAGTGCTCTATCCGCTATTGATCTATTTTTTGTATCACCAAATTTGGAATACGCTATATCGTGCTGTTTACAGGCCTGATCAAGCTTATTTATTCCAGGATCTCCTCTAGCAAGCCGTTTCTCTAATTTGGTTCCAGGACCACAATATTGATATCCTCCAGGTAAATGTAATTCCACAGGTAATAAATCAATCGCCTTGTTAACTATAGCTCCAACCGGTTTACTTAATAGAGAAAATGCTGTTGATGCTATTCCCCTTCCTCTCTGTAATCTCTCTCGATTATGACTGATGCGTTTAGCCCTCGGCATGACTATTTATAGCCAAACTTACAATCAGTAGGTGCACTCTATAAATGTTTTACAATGAATGTAATATTAGTCTTGGCTTCTTGTATTATATATACTGTTTAAAATCCATTTATTATATAGAAATGGATTAATTAATTAAATGTAGACATAATAAATAAAAGTAGTAAAAATAGAAATAAGGTGTAATTGAAGATGTTTTAAATGTTTCTCCGCTGGTGATGGTATCGTTGTTTTCGGTAAAATGAATAAAATCTAAATAGTTGTCATGTTCCCTTAGAAACTTGCCACTTAATCGTTGGTAATTAAATAACACATTCCAGTCTAGTTTATCTTTAAAATTGTCAATGTAATTTTCAGAGAGATTTTGATATTTACTTATTACTTCCCAACAGTTATTAAAATTTGATGTCATCTCTACAAGGAAGTCTTCTGAAAACTGTTGTCTTTGTAAAATATGAATCCAGTTAACTCTGTGAAAATAAATTCTTAACATAGTCATTGTGAAGAGGTAGTGTATGGAAAGTTGTTCCCAATCCATATATCTATCAAACCGTTGAACAAAACCATCTGTCAGCACTCCTTGGGGAAATCTCGGCTCTTGAGATATTAAACTCCACGCAGTAATATTGGATTCCATCATCCTCTCTGTATTATCTCTCGAATATGACTGATGCTTTATCCCTTATCATGGGTATTTAAATTCTTTTTTCTCTTATATAATCTTCATCGTTTTCTGTTGGTTCATTAATCACATTCACTTTATCCCCCTTTCCTAATGTCTTGACTTTAGAAGGCTCAGACGGTTTATCTAATTGATTAGGTTTTTCTGGATTGTGTATCTTTTTCCAGTCTAAATAATTGTGGCTGTCAACATCTGAAGCTACAGCTCTTCCTGAAGCCCGATGGATATAATTAAATAAAGCTGCACCAAACCTTTCCATATGTTTTTCATATTCTGTAGTCCATTTCTTGTGTACTATATCAAATATTTTCTTATTTACAGCGTCTCCATCCTGCTCACAATCACCTACATTTGTCAATTTTAATTTTTTTACATCATAGCTTGTATCAGTTTCATTCTTTTTGTAAATCGTTAACAATTTTAAAGTCGCTAAATTTACTGCTTCACCATCATAAATGGGATGTTTTATATTGCTTAACCTTTTACCGGAAAATCCCCAATGGTCTTCGTGTACAATCGGGGTTCTTTTATCCATATATTGTACCGTAACCGCATCAGAAGACAAAAGCGGATCACCAACATTTTGAATTACTTTTCCTTCAAAATTATAATTACCATCAGGTGTTAACGGAAACCCAGCTCTTTTTCACTATATCCAGATTTTACTCCAAACTCGGAATACCGTCCAAACTTGTCCACACTCATGATGTAACTGAATCGCTATCGTTTAGGTTCTTACTATATATATATATATATACGTCTACTGAACAATTATTTCTCGTTTTCGCAGTTCATCAACCAAAGCTACCCATTCGTTTTCTAAACCAGTGTGCCCGGCTTCCATAGCTTCATGTAATAACCTCATTCGATCAACTAACTTATTTATATCGTTGTAATATATTATATTGGTTTTATACAAATTTTTTAATAATCCCCTTCCAGATGTAGTAGGATCAGTTGTTTTTCTTTTTTTATGCAAAACATTTAATTCAGCAGAAGATAAAGCTCTTCTTTTAATTGGAGCTTTATTTGATTTCGAGGGGAAAAGACTAGATATAATGTTTGTGTATTTTATTGACCTGTTTCTATGAATAGATAGGTCTTTGGAATATTTTTTTCTATGTGCATTTGTATACTCTAGTATATTTTTAAACAATTGTAAATCCTTTTTAGTATATTTACCAGGATTATTTTTAAAGATGAGTTCAAACAAACCTGTTGTACCTTTATATTTCTTATCACCAATAACTATATCATCATTTTCGTTTATATCTAACTTTCTATCTCCAATCATTAATCCTTTATCCTCTATTCTAGCTCCATATGTATGATAATTTCGATTAGCATGTGTGCCATGTAACATTTTTAATGTATATTTTCTTCCAAGTGTTCCTTTAAACATAATATCTGTGCCTAATTTGCTTAAGTTGGATGGGTTGATATCCTCTTCTTCTGCTCTTGTATCTTCCGCACTTGTATCTTCTGTACTTGTATCTCCTGCAATGTTCTTTTCCCTTAAATCTCCTATATCTCCGCTTTCTTCATACTCGTCGCTTTCTTCAGATGTTTGTAACTGGTCAGAACTTTCATCATTCTGAAATTCTTCTTCATATTTGGAAATTGGTAGCATTTTGTCTCCTTCGAAGCGAATTGAAGGTTTTTCCATATTTTGTGCTAATCGCTTTAAAGGTTCAGTAACAGGTTTGAATGTTGTTTCTAAAAATTGCTCTCTTTCATTTATACCTGATTTTAAAGCTCGGTTTTTTTGTCTAATAGAATCACTAAGTGATTTTATTTCCTTTAATAGCTTTTCCTGGTTAACCATCTTCACACCTTGACGACTTGTACAGTAATACCGCTAATCAGTGTATTAAAACGAATTTATCAAAACCTATTCTATAACGACCATCTTTTATAGCTTGATCTTTCATAATAACCAAAAATCCATAATTTTCCGCCCATGCTTTTCCGCAAAGCTCTTTAAACTTTTCAAATGGCATATCCGCATTCACATGGTCGTTATATATATGTTTTAGGTTAGTATCATCTTGTTTGAATACAATTAGAATATTTGCATTATCTCTGATAAGTTGTTTTGGGATTTTGCTATAAGTTTGTCCTATATATATGCTGTCGATGTTATTATGTCTTCCCATGGCAAAGTAGTATCTAATAGTATCCTGATTTTCACAAGATACATCGTCAAATATAAATACAGAATACGGTTTCGCTTCGTTTGGTTGCATAATGCTATCACTAGCGTTAAATTTGTAAAAATTAACATCAGACACATCAGATAGGATTTTATCCAGCAATTGATACTTTGGTTGATGTAGAGACTTTGAAAAAAATATATAGGTTATTAAACCTTAATCCCTGCGGATTAGTGATCAAATTAAAGACAACATTGGTCTTTCCGCAGTTTGAGGGGCCACTTACTATACATCGAACAGTGTTTGGAAGTAAACTGCCGTGTTTACCATTGTTGATTTTAACGTTATCCACAGTTAAATCATCTATGTTATTAATATTGAATCGATCTTTATGGTGAATAATCTCCATCCTGCTCAAAGGTTAACGATGAAATGAGTTGCTTGCATTAAACCAAGTCCTTTATAGGTATCCATGAATCCTAACTGCGTCCTTTTTTCTTTGTAACACTTTTTCAACAAGATATACATCACCTACTGTTGACTTTAACATTTCATGTCCATAAAATGCACCTTGCAACAAATCTCCTTTGTTATCTTTTAGAATATACGTTTCAGGTACAGTCGGTTGCACTTTATACACTGTAAAAACTTCATTCGTCCAATTGGGAAGGTATTTCTTGGTAAACACTCCCTTATATTTACTAATCCGTACTTTATCACTTACATTAAATTTTCTTGGCTGCATTTTTTCTACTTTAGGCTTTGTATTTTTCTTTATGCGTTTTAATACATCTTTTGCATTTCTTCTATTTACTTTGTTAGGTTTCATACCAATAGTTCTATGAAACCTGTTGTTATAATCATTTATTAATTGTGGTAAAACATCATACCATACGTAAGAACCTCTTTTTGAAAATTGTTTATACAGTGCTCCTTTCAAGGTTCTATTGAATCTTTCTACAATAGCTGATTTTTTCTCTGAATTTGTAGAATAATGATTTATTTTATATTTATTCATTAACTGTGCAAAGTTTGTATTAAAGTATTCTGTTCCATCATCAGTTTGTAAATGTTTAATTTTGTTTTTATCTCTTTTTATGGCTATTTCCATGGCTTCTGTTACACTTTTACCAGTCTTGTCCTTTAGAGGCAAAGCGTCTGCAACTTTTGTAAAACAATTAATAATTGTGAGTATATATTTAAATCCTTTGTTTATTCTGCTATGCGGTCGCATTTCAATTAGATCCGCTTGATATAGATCATTTATCCCTTTTATAACTGTATTTCTTCTTGGAAACTTTATTCTTGCAGGTTTGTGTAGTTCATTAATAATCTTCTCCTTCAGGTCTGACATGATGGTTTCACGAAGGCAGCTGATATGGTATTAAATATTCGTTGGTATAAATCTCCTTATATATACATATAGTTTAAGGGCATTCAAAACTTGTGTAAAAAAGGGGAAACACAGCTTAACATTGCTGTGTTTCCCCTTTTTTACGGAAAGGAAAAGGATAAAGGATCTAGGACGATGAAAAGGTTACTCGTCAATAGGGTTGAGGGAGTAGTGGCCGAATGGTAAAGTGTGGATGTTGTCTGGAAGAATGTGTCGTTTATCATCATTGGAAGAAAGTGCTTTTTTAACTTCTGTTAGGCTGTATATCTGATGGTTAAAACTTCTAATTGTATTGAATTTAGCTGTAATGACTTTATCTTCAAATAAACATTGCTTGTATTGATCAAAAATAACTTTCTTTTCTAAATATAATTTCTTTACACCTTTAGCTTTCTTAATATAGCTATTCTTCTCGTCTTCTTTTTCATCATATAGTTTTAAGGAATACAGTTTTGACATAAGTGCAACAATCTCTTCAAGTAGAACTCCATTTGCTTCATCTTTAAATTTGCCCAGTACTTTTTTGTTTTTGTCTTGATCGTAGTTAGGATGGGTCTTTGGGTAGTCAGAAAAATCGAATTCGTTTTTGTAAACAAATGTACGAAGATCTTGATACATATCATTTGTAATAATCCAATACACAAAAGCGTCTGTATCCATGTAGCTAATGCCAATGTTCTCTCTTCCATAGAAGGCAACCATTTTGTTATAATGAAAATCGTACATGTGTGTTTTTGAGATGTCCAAGATTGACATGCCTATATATAAAGGACGATCCATCTTCACACTCGTCTTCTTCATAGACACTGCTACAAGTCTTTCATTAATAATTATAGATGTTCCAAAGTTTGGCTGCTGTACGAGTTTCTGTAGCTTTTTTGCGTCAGTAACAAGTTTAACATTTTTGTGTCTTCTTTTGTTTTCCAATGTTTTTCCAAATATCGCATTATTCATTAATTTAAAAAAGTCTTTTTGAAATTCTGATGTAGCGGCTGCTCTTCTGGTGGTGTTTGAATCAATGTAAGGTTTTAACCAACATGACTGAGAAAATTCCAAAACTCTATTAATTTTTGTAATACGTAGTCCTAATTCGATGGCTTGTTGGACTACCCAAAAGTGAGCCACGTAGCGCTGTTTATTATTTAGAGTCATCATTAATTTAGGGTGTTTTCCAGTTGGAGAAACTTCTGTTTTAGCGAGGAGTGGGAAGTCGTAATGGAGATCGTGTAAATGTTCCGGGTATTCAAAATCGCAATCTAAAATATATCCAGTGTCACCATGTTTTGGAATTTGTGAAATATCGCCAATAGAGTCGGGGTTAACCCATTTGAAATTATCATATGGAAGTGGGTTTGACATAGCCCATCCGTATAAGTTGTTTGCATCGAAATATCCCAAATAGGTTGTTGGTTTAGTTTCGTCGTAATTAGGAAGGTATTTGTTGTTGGCCTTAACATGTCTGGTAACACTTTGAACCAATCCACCTCTTACACCTGCTTCAATCATTAAAACCATGTCAATATCTGTTAAAAGTTGGAGTTTGCATTTTGTTTCTTTTAACATAGCTTGCCAAGCTAATCCTGGAGAAGTATACGAATGTAAAGGGTCCAATCCATATGCGGCAAAACAGGTGTTTCGAAATTCTTCAATCACATCACAAAGAAGGGTCACATCTAGTTTGACATAAAAGTCTGAGTAATCCCCTAAGGTCTCCATATTCATCTCGTTCCATACTCGAAGTGCATGTTGATAATCTTCAGGTTCTATTTCTTCATCATTAAGTTTGTTTTTGAATTTATCTGGTGTAGGAAGTGATGTTTCATCAAATCTATTCAGTCCGTCAATGTAATCATAGGGGAAGACTCCTTTTCGAAGAGCTAAATCCATTTTATCATTAGGCACAATTTTACTTGTTTCAATCAAATCTTGTCTTCTTAAATTTTTAGTTAATTTTGCAAGGCTAAAAGGCATAAATCTGAATGAATCAACAAATCTTAGTTTTATTTTACCAACTTTTTTAGAGAAGCTTATAAATTTTTCCATGGTTGTTGCCAAGACATCTATTTCTCCATTATCTCTGCCCAATTCTGGGATTATAAAGTGGGAGTCGTATCCACTAAGATTATGTAAAACAACGGGGATAAAGTTTGGAAGTTTATAGTTTAAATTGCAAGAGTTACAGGCTGCACCTCTGTAAGCTCCTGTTAGATGGTCATGGTCTCGCACTTTACTGTTGGTCAGTGTAAAAGTGTTAATACACAAATAACATGTTTTTGCTGAGTCGTGTCGTTGAATTTCATCTTCATTCATAGGAATCATCGGTACCACATTTCTGTACATTTCTTCAACTTTCCCAGCTATGATATATAAGTCATCGACGAAGTTTCGAGCTGCTTCTTCACCGCGATATATCTTCGGTGTTGTTGTTAATTCATATCTTCGCAAATGTTCTTCAGACAGTGTTGATTTTATCATCAAACAGTAGCTGTTTGGTGTGTGCTGCTGGTATTTGCTTCTTCTTGTTACGTTTTCTTCTTGATGTTCGAGCGGAAGTAAAGACGCCTCAAAATCAGCATACACAACAACAGGTAAACGGTATTGTTGGATTACTTTGTCAAATTTTATCTGAGCTCTGCTAGGATGCGGCAATTTAATTCTTACTTCATAGTTTTCATTACATAGCCGTTGGTGTTCTACAAGCCAATCTGATCCTCCCCTTCTTAGTTCTTTGTTTACGTGACAAAAACATCTTTTGCAAATTGTCATCTTTTTTTCATGTTTGGATAATTGTTTAGAAACAAGACTTTCAAATTGTTTGATATACACAAAGTGTGAAATATCACCTTTAGTTATCAATAACAAATCGGTATGATCTCTGCGCTCATTTGGTGTTATACGCAAGGGGTACACATTGTTTGACGAATCCAATCCAAATAGGTTGACAGAAGCTGAAGGATTTTGTTTTTCAAATTTTAAAACGTCTGTTATAGCAACAGGGTAAGTCATCCCTTGAAAATTATATCTATGTTGTACTTCTTCATATTTGTGACTTGGTCTTATCGGATTGTCTGTTACATATTTGACCAACATGGCATATTTAAAACATTCAGTATCTTGATTTTGTACATTGATGCAGGATTTGGTATCACTAATCTTTTTTGGTAAAGGGATATAGCTACTGCCACGAATTCCATAACCGTGTTTGTGTACTCTTAAGTCTAGCCCTGTGATGCTTAACAAACTCCATCCTGAGCCTCTTCCTTCATGTTCTTGTATTTTTGTCATTAGCTCTTCAAAACATTCAGATACGATTGAATCAATATCTGACGAAAACATAATAGTTCGGTTTTTTGTTAAAAACCCTCTCGGTGAAGTTTCATTTTGAATGTTTGTAAATAAAGCATCCATTAATAGTCCAAATTTGATAAAATTTAATCTTTTTAATTCATTTTGCAAAGTGTTGATTACCAATCCTTTTGCGTTATTTAAAAATTCTTCGAGTTGTAATTTTGCGTTGTCAATTTTGAAGTGGGTTACTACATTACCCGGAAGTGCTCGGGCATGTAGTTTTACATTTACTGCTGTTGATGCTGAAGGACGGTGAAGTGTAGACAGAGCATGCGTAGAAGTCGATGCAGCTGATGATGTTGAAGGACGATGTAGTGTAGACAGAGCAGGCGTAGAAGTCGATGCAGATGATGATGTTGAAGGACGGTGAAGTGTAGACATAGCAGGCGTAGAAGTCGATGATGATGATGCATATTGAATAACACTTGGTCTGGAATGTTGGTGTTGAGCTAACATTCGATCTATTTCTTTCAATTCTTCTTCTTCATACTTTTCATCTTGGTTGTTGTTATGTTTTAATTCTTTATGAATCATTAAAATAAATTCATCCTTAAATGAAGACTTGCAAATATCGCAGCGATGCATAATGTAGGTGCGATCTCCACAAGGGTCAAGGCAATAATGAACAACACTGCAAATGCCCCTCTATTTATACTCTAGCAAAAGTGGTGGGGGTACGTTAAGTTTACTATTTGTTTTTGTTTTTGCATTTTATATTTACTATTGTAGCTGGAGGCTACACATTTCTGTATTTAGGTCAAGGTCATTGAACAAATTTGCCAAAACGGGGAATAGAGCAGTAAATGATTTCATATTAAACCATAAACTGATCTATTCCCCGCTCTGTATTTAACTAAGACAATTTTCTCCAACAGGAACATTTGATAAATTTTAAACTCGGATGTGAAGTTGGATTGTACCTATTGCATCTCGATCAACTAAAAATTTCATAAAACAATAGGGATCTTCAGTTGTAGATTCATCTTTAACATATTCAATAGTCAACATTGCCGAACGAAGATCTTGTGGAATTACGTCGACTTTTATGAGTCGCCTTTCGAGTTCAAACCGTTTTGTTATTGATGTAAGTTTTATCACATCATCGATATCGATGAGGGGAAAGCTGTAGCAAACGGAGTTTCCTGGTGGGTTCATCATGCCGATATGATAAATATACACTGTTGCATCGTCTTTAAATAGACGTTCCCCCACCATTAAATGTATAAGTTACCCCACTTTTTCAATCATGTAAATGGGTCAAGGTCATACAACGATATTACCAAAACGGGGAATAGAGCAGTAAGTGATTCTCACTATAACCACAAACTGATCTATTCCCCGCTTTGTATTTAAAGTAAACTATTTGAAGACAACAAAAATTTATTCAGATTCTTCCGATGAGCTCATATCACTAAATAACCGACGACGAACACAAAAGTTCCCTGTGACCGGATCTAAAACTACGTCATCGATATTAATACTGCTTGGAGGGGTTCCAATATCAACAAGGTCCATTTCCTCCAAACAGAGCAACTGATGATGACATTCTGGTTCATTATCATCATTGTCGTCGTCGTCAGTCAACAACTCCAACAGCTCCATCTCTCCAGCATATGGTTCACTGCTAGCAAACTCACTTAGTAGTTCAAGATCACTAAACAGTTCATCTTCCATTTCTGAATCGTCTTCGTCTTCATCTTCGTTTATATTTACTGGAATATTTTTAATCATTTCCAGTATAGTCTTCTTAGAAGGGAAAATGTTATCTCTGGGCGACATGATTCCAAGTAGCAGACTGATGTTACCACTAATACAAAACCACCTTTTATACCCCGATTCCGGTGGTGGTGGGGGTAAGTGATGAAAGTGCAAGTGGTAGGAAAAGGTAATAGGGAAGAGGTATTATTGTAACACAAATGATTAAGTCCTGTAAGTAGGTCAAGGTCGCCTTAACCTATTACCAGAACGGGGAATAGAGCAGTAAGTGATTCTTACTTTAACCACAAACTGATCTATTCCCCGTTCTGTCTTCCGCTGTTCAGTATTTCCAAAGTCTCTTAGTTAGTTGAAGAAAGTTGATCAATTTCCATCGTTAGCAATTCTTCAGGCAGTTGAAACGATGTATTTTGTGATAACATTTCCAACATATCAATATATTTTATGGCGTGTTTTATAGTAGAAAGTCTTGAAGCGTTCGGTTCGAGAAAAGGTAATTTTGTTCGTAATAAATTATAGGCTTCATTCAATATTGCAATCCTTTTTCTCTCTCTAGCACACCTTCTTTTCTCTCTATCATTCTCCTCCTTTCCTTTAACATCGAAGTTAGACGATCCTCCTGGGCTATCCATAGCTGAACAATAACTATAGTCCGAAGCCGACTGCCTTATATATATATGTTTACCCCCACCCTTTTACAATGAATATAGCTGGTTCAATGTCTTGTTTGGGAAAAAGTCGCTAACCTAACGTGTAGTGTAATAATCGGTCTCTGCAACATCGCGCTTTAATACCCATCATGTAAGTGGGTCAAGGCCGTCTGATTATATTACCAAAACGGGGAATAGAGCAGTAGGCGATTCTCACTTAAACCGCAAACTGATCTATTCCCCGCTCTGTATTTAAATTTTTTCCTTTTTTTTTGATTCAGTTAAAGGTTTGGTTTGATATAGAACGTTATGTTGATTATCCATCCCTTTTCGATTAACCTAACCATATTAGCAAAAATTTTAAATAACTTCTTACTATCGTTTGTTTTGTATGCTTCATTTTCATTACTATACACTTCACCTGTTGGCCTCCACATGTACAGTTCACAACCAACCTCTATGACAAGATACTTGTGCAGTAATCTTCTTACAGCAAGCAGCTGATCGATGTTTTCAACTCTTCTGCTAACTACTAGAAATGCTACAGAGATAGAAGGAGCCGATGCAGTCATTTTCAGCAGAATGATCTTTACCGGCAATGGAGACCCCCTTTATACTCGCTGTAGGTGGTGGGAGTAATAGGGTTAGGGAAGGGATTTTGTTGTAAAGAAATAATAATGATTTTTAATATTTTTCTTTTTGTACCAATTGATTATTTTCTAAGTCCTCAAGGTCGTTTGATCCTGTTGCCAAAACGGGGAATAGAGCAGTAAGCGGATCTCACTTTGTCCGCAAACTGATCTATTCCCCGCTTTGTATTTTAAAAGTCTTTAATTTGTTAAGCTTACGCATCCTGATCTTCATCCATGAGGAAGATTTGTTTGTAGGCTGAAGGGTTTTCAGCGAAGAAATGTTCATCCGCCAACTCATCCTCTTTAAGGAAAACTGCTTCAAAAGGTAGAGGGGTATTCGAGATTTCTTCGCGAATTGAAAGCGGATCTTGGAGCTGCGATTGAAGGTTTGCAATGTACTTTATTGTATTTTTTATAGTGGATAATTTAGAATCATACGGATTGGAGGATGGTAATATGGTTTTTAATATTTTATATCGATCAGCGATTCTCGCTCTCAATTTCCGAGAACTAGCATTGCTTCTTTTGGCTTTGAGAGATCTCGAGTTGGAGTTTGGTGACGTACTACCTGTTTCTGGAAGAATGTGAGATAAAATCATAGCCTGGACAAGTATCGATGGGACAGCAGAGGATGAAACAGTACAAGAAGAGGTGGCAGAAGTTGGTTTTCTGATGTGCTCCATGGTGTCTGAGGTGAACGAACACAAGCAGCAGACTGATTTTATCATCGATAAGGTGTCTCTTTTATACCCAATGGAAGTGGTGGGGAGTGCAAGTTTTAGGGAGGAGATATATATATATATTTTAATGTTGTTTTTTACCAAACAAAAATTTTCTAAGTCCCAAGGTCATCTGAACAAATTACCAAAACGGGGAATAGAGCAGTAAGTGGTTCTCACTTGGACCGCAAACTGATCTATTCCCCGCTCTGTATTCTAAAGTAAACAATAAATCTTCTCACTATTGAGCAACCTTTGCTCTTTGAAGCTCAAGTTCTAAGTCTCCAACCAGGCGAAAGTCTGCATCGTGCTCCTCCCATTGTTCAGGAGAACGCGGTTGTGCACACCACTTTGTAAAGGCGTACCTCATTGCCTCATTATACTCCTCCAGGATAACATGATAGGGTCTTGGTTGCTGCGTTGTAGACTGCATCGATGATGTAGTTTGTTGCGGATGTGACTGAGCATCATTCTCCGCAACCTTATTAATCTTAAAAACTTCAGTCATTTCTGCAGCCTCAGCAATTGCGTACAACTCCTCTTCGTTAATTTCCTTTCCCCATGTGTTGCTGTTGACGCTCATGATGATACAACTAATAATTATATTCCGAATCGCTCGCTTAAATACCCGCTTACCCCCTCCCCTCTTTACTGTTGAATAATGACTTTAGTATAATATTTCTCCTTTTTCCTTTTAAGTTTATCTTTGACTTAGTGTAAATTATCCAAGTCCGTTATCTAGGTCAAGGTCGTTGTAACATTGCAAAAAAAAGTGTGGACAACTTATTTACACTCTGCAGCATATGCTACAAATTGTAAATAGGTTGTCCACACTTTTTTTTAATTTGGAAAAAATGCTTTATTTAATTTGGAATAAACTTTTGGTCTTTTTATATATATTATTATTTTAATGATTTCCACACAGTGATACCTGTATCATTTCGAATTAAATAGTCCTTGTGGGTAGGTTTTTTGACGTGGAGGTCCATGGCTCTAGGTAACTCTACATAGTACAGTTTACCTTCACATTGAACCAACACCTTTGCAAAGTCCTTTATTTTAACAAAGAAGTAGCGTTTGTTTTTACAAAGCCTGTTAATTCGAATTTTAATTGGCACCACTGTTGCACGTGGTGAAGAAGGAGATGCGCCATGGTTTAATTTTAAATGAAGACTGCACGTTTCTTCATTTAAAATACAACGTTTAACACAGCGTTCACCTTTCTTAGCACCTTTTTTGAATATATAATTACATTGTTGTGCAGGAAGCATGCACATCCTTTGTACAGATTTAAGTTGTTTAAATTTCTCTGAAGGAGATGAAGTATATGTGCAGATTACTGTAGGTCTGGTTGGAGAAGATGATTGGGTGGCTGGTTGGCTTGGTCTCGAACTTGATGTTGATGAGGATGAAGAAGCAGACGATTTGGAAGACTTTGATGAACATGTAGAACAACTTGAAGATGTAGAAGGACTTGGAGAAACAGCACGAGACGTTGACAAAGGACTTGGAGAAACAGCACGAGAAGTTGACGGAAGAGGTGAAGGACTTGGAGAAACAGCACGAGAAGTTGACGGAAGAGGTGAAGGACTTGTGTAAGTCGTTGACGCAGCAGGTAGTGGTGGACAGTTCTCCGGGACGATGTTAGCTAACATCAGGGCTGTCCGAAGGATGGATGGAACCGCAGAAGACGGAGTGGTAGAGGCGGGCGAAGACGAAGCAGAAGGTTTCAATTTGAGAGGTTGTGTCTGCTTCCTAATGTGTGCCATGGTGTGAGGTATAACAGCACAAGAGGAAGAATGATTTTACTAGTGCTGGGGGACCCTCTTTTATACATACTGATAGTGGTGGGGAGTGCAAGTGTTATACGGTGGGGGTAATAATGTTGTAACGAGTAAATATATATTACAATACGGGGATTTTCTAAGTCCCGAAGTGGGTCAAGGTCGTTTGATCATATTATTAAAACGGGAAATAGAGCAGTAAGTGATTCTCACTTGGACCACAAACCGATCTATTCCCCGCTTTGTACGTGAATTTTCTAAGTCCCAAGGTCATCTGAACATGAAGCCAAAGCGGGGAATAGAGCATAACATACTGCTCTATTCCCCGCTCTGTATTTGGGAAGGGGACAAAAGACAACAAACAAGAGACTGATTTTAAACAAGAGACTGACTTTATATTTTACAAGGTTTTCTCAGGCTAAGATGGGTAATGTCAACCGGTTTACGCGCCGTATTGACACAAGGTCGGTTTGCGCGCCATACCTTAGAGGGGTTAGGAAAAGGATGAGAAGCAAGATACATTACTTTGAAAATAAAGACTTTGCCAGCAACTATGTAAACAAAAATCAATCAGTTAACGTTACTTTTACAAGAACAGCCAAGGTCGGTTTTGCAAAGGTCAACAGTATCACTGAAACCCGGTGGGACGTAGACCCAAACACCCGGCGTCAGGCTGCTGCGAACCCAAGTTTTGACCAAGGTTGTTGAGGGACCTGTAGGGCCGGGAGTACATATTTCATTAGTAAATAAGACACTTCAAACCGATACCAAACATTAACATATATTAGACTAACTACATTATCTAGCAGCAAACTACAAGCGTTATCTAACATGCTTAACAAACTAACTAAACATGCAAGGGCGCGGATCTCTTAATTGCGCGTCGGGCCCAACGCACACTTAACAGACCTACGCTGCAGCAGAGTGCAACCCACTGGGACGTATACCCAAACAGCGGGCGGCAAGCTACTGCGACGAGACTGCGGACTGCTCCCGCTTATAAAGGCAAAGTGACGTCACCAAAGCGGAAGGGGGGATGTTACGTCAAAGGGGGGGGGGGATATTACAATACGAGGATTTTCTAAGTCCCGAAGTGGGTCAAGGTCGTTTGGTCATATTATTGAAACGGGGAATAGAGCAGTAATTGATTCTCACTTGGACCACAAACCGATCTATTCCCCGCTTTGTACGTGAATTTTCTAAGTCCCAAGGTCATCTGAACATGAAGCCAAAGCGGGGAATAGAGCATAACATACTGCTCTATTCCCCGCTCTGTATTTGGGAAGGGGACAAAAGACAACAAACAAGAGACTGATTTTAAACAAGAGACTGACTTTATATTTTACACAGTTTTCTCAGGCTAAGATGGGAAATGTCAACCGGTTTACGCGCCGTATTGACACAAGGTCGGTTTGCGCGCCATACCTTAGAGGGGTTAGGAAAAGGATGAGAAGCAAGATACATTACTTTGAAAATAAAGACTTTACCATCAACTATGTAAACAAAATTAATCAGTTAACGTTACTTTTACAAGAACAACCAAGGTCGGTTTTGCAAAGGTCAACAGTATCACTGAAACCCGGTGGGACGTAGACCCAAACACCCGGCGTCAGGCTGCTGCGAACCCAAGTTTTGACCAAGGTTGTTGAGGGACCTGTAGGGCCGGGAGTACATATTTCATTAGTAAATAAGACACTTCAAACCGATACCAAACACTAACATATATTAGACTAACTACATTACCTAGCAGCAAACTACAAGCGTTATCTAACATGCTTAACAAACTAACTAAACATGAAAGGGCGCGGATCTCTTAATTGCGCGTCGGGCCCAACGCACACTTAACAGACCTACGCTGCAGCAGAGTGCAACCCACTGGGACGTATACCCAAACAGCGGGCGGCAAGCTACTGCGACGAGACTGCGGACTGCTCCCGCTTATAAAGGCAAAGTGACGTCACCGAAGCGGAAGGGGGGATGTTACGTCACGGGGGGGGATGTTACGTCACGGGGGGGGGGGTGACCTTGAACATGACCCAAAAAAGGGGGGGGGGGTGACCTTGAACATGACCCAAAAAGGGGGGGGGGAGGTTGTGTCGTCACGGGGGAAGGGGAACCGGATGTAGACCGGTTTTTAGCTTTCTACCCGTATATGGAAATGTCACGGTTACACTTGGCGACCCGCTTTGCTCCGTCTGGTACCTCATTCCAGCTTTGCCTTGCGAACTGAATACACCTCTGCGCTATGTCTTCTCCCATTACACCCGAGAAACTGCAACGTTTGAAGGAGACTTTGAAGAAGTCTTCGGAAAAAAGGAGCGGATTCAAAAGACCTAGTTCTTTTAAATCTTGCGTACGGAAGAATTTTCGAAACCACCCACTTTACTTCGACCAACGGCCTTCGACGTCCACTGCATCTTCACCATCGCTATCACCTCGCCCTTCATCGCTTCGACCTTCATCGCCGCCACCAACTGTTGAGGAGATAATGAAGAGGACGGCTACGGTGAAACTTACCGAGTTGGTAACGCCGCTGGAGTCTGTCGCCGTCAAGTTTGCGCAGTTGAAATTAAACGTGGAGTATCTACTTGTGGGGAAGATCAGCGATGATGAGTACCTACTCCAACACCTCTTTGGCGGCGGCCGTTACGTCAAGGTCCACCTTCCAAGGTCCACTCTGCCACCTCCTGAGACCAAGTGCGACTTGATTTTAGTACGGCAGAAGGGACAAGTAAAGTGGGTTACAAAGGAAAAATAAACACTGACTACCACTCACCGCTCCTTATCCACCATCTCCTTCAAACACAAACGGTCCTTTTCAGGACCACCCTAAGCATTTCAAGTTAGGGACTTGGCCTGTACATAGGCAGGAGACTATTAGTCTTATGTTTGTGTGCAGCCCACTTTGTGAAAATTTCTAAGTCCCAAGGTCCTTGACCTTGACCTTGACCTTGAACATGACCCAAAAAAGGAGGGGGGGGTACACAGTTTGTGCAAAGTATGTCATGTGGGTACTCAAATTACGCGGATTGATCAGACGAACAAGTTGGCGCAAACAGAATTCAGATCCGACAAAGGGTATAGCAGCAACAGCGAAAAACAACTATTTTCAAGGGCAAGCCTAAATAACTTCTTTATTTACGGTTTAAAATATATTAAGTGGGTACTCAAATTACGCGGATTAATCAGACGAACAAGTTGGTGCAAACAGAATTCAGATCCAACAAAGGGTATAGCAGCAACAGCGAAAAAACAACTATTTTCAAGGACAAACCTAAATAACTTCTTTGTTTTTGGTTCAAGGTCTAACATGTGGGTACTTCAATTACGCAGCTTGACAAGGCGAACAAGTAGGTGCAATTTAAATTTAAATCTAACCAACAGTATAGCATCCGTGGCGTAAAAACGATGGTTTGAAGGACAAGGTAACGTTGTGGTGGGGGTAGATGCCTATTATACACGATAACGCTACATCATTATTCTTCCAGCACTTGTCGTATGAACATCTACCTAGACGGTCTGAAAAATGTCGCAGTTTTACAGGAACATGAGGAAGGTGACCTTCAGTAGTCCCCTTGACACTACTTTCTACTTCCCTGACGATGAAGACAGAAGGTCTACACTTTTAGTGGACAATGAGCGGTTTCGTCGAAGAATAATTGAGGTTGAAACACTTTTAACCAGTTGTTTGCTACGCAAAAAGAACCATATGAATACATGCACCGGTTTAGATCATAGTAGCTGTTATACTTATACAGCGTTGAAGCGCAAACATTATTGAGGTTTTTAGTTACGGAGGTAAGGTCTTGACAGTCTAAGAGCTAAACCCTAACTAACACATGTAAACTAGTTATTGTGCGATGTAAAACTTGGTGGGGAGACTGGTGTAGTGGGGGACTGGTGTAGTGGGGGACTACCATCTGCCGCACACTTGCCACCTGCCGCCTGCCACCTGCCGCCGCCCATCTGCTGTCCACCATCTGCTTCGTTCTACTACACTTTTACCCCCACCATTTTGTTTGATACCAAAAACGCTAGCTAGCGAATAGTCAGTACACCTCCGGCTCTCGACCGGTGAACATCGAGCTCTCCGAGACGCTCTTCACAAAATAACAATATCATTTCACTCAAGGTCTGATAGATGTTTCTATTTCATTGCCGTCACGTATTCTTTACTCCTGACAGCAATGAAATGCAAACACCTAACAGAACAGATAGGTGTCAAAAACACAACATGGACTCTGCGCAGGGATCGAAGTATCTACCGTCTTTCTTCAGAAAGCGAAGTGATGGCCGCAACTCGTCCGGATCAACAACATCGATGACAACGAACAACGGGGAACTATTGTAAACATGAATTATTGTAAATAAAGTAATATTTGTAATAGTACTACCTCGCACTCGTATCATTCGATTGTTTCATTCGATATTTATTCGATATTTATTATCGATTAACTATCGAATCACAATCGGATTTTACGCGTGCGAGGTAGTACTTTTTTAAAATTACCTCCCCGTGACCTTGAACTTTAACCTTTCACTCATTACGTCACAAAACCCCCTACGTCACTGGCTCAGCCTCAGATGACGTATTTAATGACGCAGCGCTTCCGGAAGCAATTAATCAAGTGAGCCAGCACCGGCAAACCTCCACTACTCAAAAGCTGTTGTATATCGTTTTTCTTAATCCACTACCGTGTTGTACTTGGACTGGTTAAAAGCTTTGCCTTGTAGCAAAAGCCCAAAATATAAATATCCAGTTGGGTCTTGTTCCCATTAGTTTTGTTTTGTGCATCTACGCCAGTGGCATTTTTAAATTTTTGTTAAGGAACGGTCCAAACCCTATCCTTGCTTGTATCTAAGGTCCTTAGAAACAGTCCCAATGACAAATGCTAGTACTATTTGTAAATAACTACGCTGCTAAAAGATTAACCTAACGATGTTATTTTAAGTTGAACTTGTGAGTTACTGCAACTATGTTAATACTCGCACGCACTTATTCACCAGTGGATACCGTCATAGTCTTTTGTACTTGACAGAGGTCTGGCCAACCCGGCAACACTCGCAGTAGTACATGACTCTATAAAAATAGTTTAAGCATCTTTTCCTAACCAAGACGTTGAATTTCCATCGCGGTAGTATATGTTTATAGATTACGATAAAAAACACTTTCTTGTATAAATAATTATAAAAATGTGATTTTGTGTTTTTCCTTCTACATATTCTTCGAAATTGTCAATAGTTTTGTCATTAATATTATACGTCTTGAAAAGTTAATTTTGATTACTTTGGAGCAGAAATCAATAAAACTATAATAAGTTCATGCTTTTTCGTTATTGCCTGCGTGGTTGTTGCAAAGTTTGTTCAGATTTTGTAGCATATATGCTGAAAGACGATTTTGCATCAAATGACAGGGAAGTATCAGAATTTTTAAATAGTGCATTATATGTAACATATTTTCATTGAGGTGTTTTAGTGCAATATTAAAATAAATAATGAACATACAAAGTGGTTTTACTAAATGCTATCTGACCATAACTAATTAAAATTATTTCACCAATAATTTATAACTATTTATTTAAGCTGCTAACACTGTGATTTATATAAGCAATACGGATTTTTAGTTATAATAATAATGTTATTACCTTTGTTAACTGATTATATTTTAAATATTGCTTTAAAATTTGATTCTTTTTGTTTTATTTTATTTTTCATTTGTTCTAGCCACGCATATACAAGCCATTGTTTCTATTGACAGTATGGGCCAGTTACATTTAAAAACTAAATCTGACAATAAATTGTAAGTTTTACTCTATATCGATTTAAGATTACACTTTTGTTAACGAACAAAAACAACAAACAATAAAATAAAAGGGATCAATTATAAGGCAATCATAATGGACTCGACGTAACTTAATCAAAGTATATTTCCATAAATATACATTGGAATTTTACATCACAATATTTTTACGTGAAAAAACAGAGCAATTATTTAATTATTATCTTTGAAAATATTTCTAATGTCGATCGGTTTTATATTTAGTTCTACTAAATGTAACACAAGAGCTCTACCTAAAACCTAAGTTATCAAGGTAGTTTAGAATACAAATTAGGATACTAAGTAAGAGTACGTATTATAAAAGTAACTACAACTGTTATTAATTTAGTCCTTCAAAATTATGAATAGCCATACAAGACTTTAGTTATTCATGTTGACATGTAAGAAACATGAGTAAGAAATCTCACTTATATTGGAGATTATAAAGCTTTGACGTGAAAACTTGAAGACTAATTTGTTTATCGTGGGAAGGACGCGCGCTGTTTAGGTATATTTCTACTTTTATTCTTCCCCTGGGTTCTGTTTTATTCATGACTGCTTCTTATTTCGCACCGTTGGAATATGAACATTTAATGAGTGGCTTTGAAAGGGACAGATTTCAATGCATAATTGGGGATTACGCAGTGTAAAACCATTGACTACAGAAGTCAATTGTAAAAGTAAAAATGATTATTTCACGTTTTCGGATACTGTATTGCTAAAGTATATCGTTTAATTTACACATTTATTTCGGTTAGTCCACATAACAATGCAAAATTTTTAATTACAAATTTAACTAAATACGTGTATAAAAGTGGAAAACATTTTGATTTTGTAGTAGCTTGGGATCTTTTGTTTCATTAAATTTAAATAATGTTGGTAGTAAAGAACCTGATATATGTATGAGTATTAGACAAATGTATTATGTATGAGTAAAACATTACAAAACCTTTGAAGACTAATGAGGCATCTTATCATATTATTAATAATTAGTTCCTCATAATGTTAACAATAATGTTCACCTAAGCTTTGGTTCAATACTATTGTCTTTACCAGCCTATCAGGACCTACACTATTCTCCCGAGATGCATTGTAACAGTGCAATTAAACATTAGTTAAATAGAAATTATTCGGGTTAAAATGTCATATTTACTACTTATTATTATAACACTGCTATTAAAATGTAGTATTTTATAAAATGTTGTAGACTGTTATAGATTATGTCATTTGCATATGGAGACTTGCAGTGATTAAATTTTACGTTGTTTTAAATTCATATAATGGAAAAAATATAATAATAATTTAACTAAAATAGCCTAGAACAAAATTATAATCGGTTTAGTACATAATTCAACCTTGTAAAACAGTTTTTTCTTTAAAACCTTCAGTGGGTCTAGGACGATCATTTATAAGGTTTTATTTTAGGAAATTTGCCATGTGATTGATTACGCTGTAGCTTTGCTTGCAGAAGTTCCGTTCTTGAAGAGTTTGGATTTCGGGATCAGATTTCAAAATAATTGCTTATGTAGATAATCGTTATATCGGTATACGTAACGAGCATAAAACTGTACCGATGTCGTTCACCTAAATCAAGAGAGGAGCCCTGAGTATTGATCCCTGAGGACACCATAACTCAACATGTTGGATCTGAAAACCTAATCAAAATCACAATTTGGGGTCGATCACTCAAGAATTATCTGAGCCAAAAATGTGACACACCTCAAATCCCGTTTGATTCCCGTTCGTGTAGAAGCAAGTGGTAGTACACTCATTGAAAGGCTTGTGGGACACACCTAAAGTGGGTTTTCTAGCTTCTATATCTAAAAGACTCAATACCGAGTATGTGATCAATTTTAATTTCCTAAAACCGAACAGGCCGTCGGAAACTTTTAAATATCATTTTAAACATAAATAGTTTGAAGATCTTGCTGAAGTTAGGTAGAATTGAGATAGGTCTAGAATTGGGAGTAGTTAAGTTGCATATCTGCAAATAAACCTATGTGTTTTATGAAACTAAGAACAACGGAAAACAGTTTTAAATTATTAAATCCACGTAGAACTTATTCGTGACTGAAAACTATAAACAAAACTTTCGATAATGGTACAACTATATTACAGGTTGGTGCTTGTGATGCGATAGGAATATTTTCAAAGGAGTTAAATTATAAATTGGAAAAGATTAAAATAAGGAAAATGTTTATTGAATTTACTTTTTACCTTATTTTTCTTAGTAAAGTTGGTTTTGTATCTTTGTCAATTGTTATTTTTATTTTTACTTTTTACCAAATATTTCTTAGTCAAGTTGGTTTTGTATCTTTGTCAATTATTATTTACATCTGCCAGAGACAACAAATAAGAAGTTGGTGCATATTCCACTGCAACAGTCGGTATCGTAGTGACACTGAAACAAAATATGCCTAATATGCAAAACATATCAAACAATGTAAAATAGAATATAAATAAATACCTACTAAATATGCCTAAATTTCTACTAAATAATTTTTGTATTTGTATAATACACTTTTTAATAGCATAAGAATATAAAGTTTACTTAAAACAATCATAAAACATAAGAACATTTTAAAAATAAAATGTTAAGGCATAACTTAAATAAAATAACAGTTAGCCTCTGTTATTTTTTTGGAACTTATATTTTCACCCAGTACAACCACTACAGTCATCGTGGCGAAGGATGTGATATCAGGGGCTTCAAATCAGCCCAATAATTACTATTAGATTGTACATAACAGAGCCAATAATCAGTTTCATAAAAAGCTCCAATAACAAATTATTACAGTTCATGACACATATAATTAAGAGATAAATACTATTTATTTTTTTCTACTATATTCCCTAACAATAATTCTAAATAATATATACTTTTTAATAACTATTTTGTTATTATCGAATGTTAAATTCAAATCAAATATATTTACTTTTCACAAAATAATAAATTACTGCAAAAACTTATATGAATACGGAAGTTGAATAGAATACTGTGACACAGTACTTTCGTCCAGGGCCCGTGGCGCCAATAAGAGAACAAATAATATCCATGTAAATCATAAATGCAAAATTTACTAAATTTAACTCTTACATAAATTATGAACTTGAACGAAATAATAATAACTGGCACATTTTAGGTTGCAAGCTTAACAATGCTTATTAATGTTACAAGATTTACATAATTCTAATCGTAAAATATTTGGTTTGAGGAAGATAACAGTTTTAGAAATACGACAAAATTACATTGACAAATTAAACAAGTATATAAAAGGACATTTTAATACCTTGACTCTTGTGATGAAACATTCTCTGTCGGAAGAAAGAACTGGAAACCAAAAATATTGAAGTATTGCCAACAGAATTAATACTTTAAACACAAAGCCCATACTGTATGAAAGCCAAGGTCAAAGGTAGCTCGGTGCTTATCATCAGTCCCAGAATAATCCCTAGTTGTGGCTATCAGAAGATCTGTTTGACGCAATCAAAACTACAATGGGCTATAAATTAACTATCTAAATTATGCCCATTAATTTGAAAATTTAAAGACTTTTTCGTGATTCAAAATTAATTAATACATTATTTAATCACTACACTTTTCATAATTATGTTGTGCACAACATAATTATTATGTGTCAGTTGTGTCAGTTGTGCACAGTATATATATCTTACCCAGGCATGTTAGTTAAAAATAAACTTTTAGTTTTAAAAGATACACCTAAATTAAGCTGTTATAATAAAAGATTTTCAGAACAATCCAAAAGTTAGAAAGTATCAGATGTTTACACGCCATATCAGCTACTCATCATAACTCGTACACACTGAATAACTACTGAATACACATGAACTATAATCAAAACCTGCGGAACATGACCAAAAGAAAAAAAAGAAAACTTCAGAGAATCAAATACATCTACCATCTACCGAACCACTTTAACTTATCTTGTATCCTTCATATATCTTGACATTATCTTATTCTTGACATTATCATTATCTTGACATACCTTCATATGAACTTTTTTATTTATTTTTGTATAAAGAATCATATCCCAAAATCCTGAAATGATTTTTTCAACACCCTGTAGAAGATAATATAACATCATGTTAGATAATAAACCTATAAATAAGATGGTGAAAGATCTAACTAAATAAAACTGGATGGCATAAATAAAACTTAATTGCTTAATATTTAATGACTATTTTACAAACGCTATGAATACAAAATTGCTAACAAAAAAATTTAGTAATTTTAGTAATATCTTTTATAGATTTATTATTTAAAATTTGTCTTATTTGAAAAAAAGCTTTTTTATATGAATGAAACGTAAAAAAACTGACTTTGGTGTTTAGTGCTTATTCATATGTTTTTACTTATTTATCTTCGTTTCCGAGAAAGGAAAGTACCATATATATATAGTAAACCATATAATGTTGTAAAACATTAAAATTACCTGATTTCATTATCAACTCTAACATTTTATTTTCTGATTTAATTATAAAGTATATGGGAAATCACAAATTAGGTATTTTTATATAATGTTTAAGTAAATCGTTCTATGTCTTCTTGTTCTCCTAACAATATTTTTAATTTGGTGGTAAGGGGAGAAGCGCATTCCTATTTCAAATTGTTCTAAGAACACCGGGTTTAATTTGTGAAATTCCCTTAGTTAATTAAAGGGGACGTTTGTGCCGTATTTAACTCAATGACTCAATGTCCATTGTCGCCATATAGGTTGGTTTACCAGTTAGTAAACTGATTCGTACTGAATGATTACTAGCTTAGCTAAGGATATCAGATATGAAATAACTTAATGCTCCGGAAACCATTTACTGTAATACTGGAATTATTTAAAGTTCGGATCGTACTGAACCGCAGCTGTGTTATACCTAGAGCCTTTAAGAGGTGTTCCATTAAAAGTTGCTCTTCCTCAAAATAACTATTTGAAAAAACATTCTTCTGAAAGAAACAGGTTGAACAACCAATTGCTACTAGCTACTAAACCAATGTGAAATACACTAAAACCTCCTGAACAGCTGGTACTACATGCTCTCCTTAGTGATTATAAATAAACTAAACACAAAGTGTTAATGGCCAACAATGGATATATTTTCATAAAGGTCTAACGGATCCTTATTACCTTGTACAAACTGTAGCTGAAATACTTCGTAGATTCACCATGTGATCAGGTTGTAAAATAAATTTTTTTGCTCACCAATAAATAATTATTATAAAGTAATAGGAATAAGTAACTCTTAATATACTCATAAATAGGAATTGTTTATTAAATATCTTTAACTATGATAAAATTCACGCCTACCATGGATTAACCAAACATTGATGAATCTACCGATGGAACATTCTATGTCATGGTGACACTAGAACAAATCGGTATTATAGTAACTTAAATCTTATATTTAAATAGAATACAGTTTGGTGAATAACATATGTTTTAATACAAAAATGACAACTTTGGGGGGGGGCGTGGGATAAGAAGTATCGGCTATCTTAATAAAATACTGTTGCATACTACAACGAATTGACTCAAATCATTATTAATTGTGGATGTTTAATGCACACGGTTAAATACATTTTTAAATGAAGGTTGTTTATAGTTAAATATTTATGTTAATGGACGATACATTTGTATAGTTAGTAGAAACATGACCAATATTTAAATTGAAAATCCAAATTAAATCTATGCACCTGTTTTTGCTCAATTCCATTGCATCAATAATTAATTAGTATAGATCTAATGTATAATATATTACGATATCATTAAGATAGAACGTGCAGAATCAATATTTACTTAGAGTACATACAGCAAGTACTTACTAAACATATCAACGGCAGTTACTGAGTTAATAGTAATGTCATGGAACATTACTAACATATTATATATGTATAAATAATTGATTGTTTATTCCAATTGCACTTGTATTAAAAATAAATTAACCTAGAACTGCCCAAGAGCATTTGGGCATTGAAACACCTTTTGTGAGTAAGTTACACTTGTGGGCATACGATAATGCCATCGATACATTGACAACAAAGTAAGTAAGTAACACACTGAATTATAATGTTCATGTTTTGGAGTTATTTTTTATATATATTTGTTTAGTGAAGATTTACATCCAAATGATATTAAACTATTTGATTTTATGAAGTATTAGGATGAATATGGCCTTATGAAAAAAATATAAGAACACAAGAAAACACAAATTGAGAACACAAGAACCAAACCGTTCTTTTATTGTACAAGATAAAGCGGTTGGTGAGAAACATGCACTGTGTTAAAAGATCCAGGGTCTAGAAAATAAGTTAAAAGCAAACGCTACAGTGTACAATAGTTTGTTGACAGAACATCGAAACCTTGAAAATGAACTGAGAAAACTACGGGATGTAAACAAATCTTTTAGTGGTAAGATTAAATCCTTAAATTAGTCCTTAAATCCAATTGTAGTCTTAAGTATAAAATATATATTTTAAGAAATGACTTTTTAAAGTCGCAAAGTTGACTTGGGGTTGTGATAAATTGGCAGATGATACTGTCTTGAATGGTCATTTTGATTCAATGTCAAAAGATACACCTGGTAGTGATGTTATAATACTGGGTCTGTCTGCTACACAACTGGTTATGTTTAGTATTCCAATTTCAATTGTAAATAATCTTAACATAGATCACTTCGAAAAAAGCAATTTATACTATGCCGTGTTAGTAATAGTACAGAGCCTGGAAGGGATGATAGTGGCATTCACTAGAGCTTTCTGTTTCGTAACAGGCAATACAACATGGCCTACCATTTTGATTCACTTTTAAGTACTAATCTGAAGTCAGCTAGTCTAATTGCAGCAAACCTGGGGTTTCCTAAGAGTAATATATGTGAACCTTTTTGTCATCAGCAATCAAATTCCTATGAATGTGGTATTAACGTCCTTGTAAACGCTAAGCATGTGCTATACTACTACTGTTTAGTTAATGAGGGTATGACTCCCTCTCGCAGTGGTCAAATGAAAACTGTTGCTAGTTCTCCTCCCAAAGCTGCAGGTCCTCCTCAAAAACTAATTACTACTCCTGTCAAACAAAAAATGTAGTGGTGATAACTGGACTGTAGTAAAAAATTAATCATGATCTGATCGCACTAGCTCCAGTTGCAACTAGTAAGAAATTTCATGTTTTTGAGCCAAACCATGATTCAGTTAATGTTGTTGAAAGACCTGAAAATGTTAGTAAGCTTGCTTTGATTCTACTGATTGTAGTGATGAGACTAGTTTAGCTGATCATGACAAATTGATTGAGGATAGGAGGCGCAGTAATAGTTCTCTAGGTAAAAAGCCTGAGAGGGTCGACACAAGCAGTGTCACTAGAGTAAACTATTTAAATAACGCATTATACTACGTTAGATATATTAAGCTAACTGGTGGTTTTCTAAGAAGAGTGACTAAAACCATTGAATTTAGATTGCACATAGAGTTGTCTTATCCAAAATGAATTAATTGTGCCTATTTAAATATACTATCTGAAATGGCAACTGGAGTGAACTTAAAATATGAAAAAATCAAAATAGCAAAGCAAACTGGGAATTTTATGAAATGTGGCCGTAGTGAGTAATAACTTTCTTTTTCATACCAAGCTAATGGCCATTTACTGAGTAAGGCTTGGTTCTCCCGGATCGGTGAGAGCTGCCTTTAAAAAGACTCTCTGTACTTATTGCAAATGTATTTTTAAGGAATTTAACATACTTACTTTTCCATTCATTTACATTTTCATTTGTTTAACATTTCTCCATTGTAATACTGATTTTTTCCAGCAAACCCGGTACAGTCTTAGAAATGTAAATAACATAAAACCACCCAAACACAGAACTCGTTTCTTTGAACGCCACCTATTATACAACAGTCTCTAGCTATTCAACGCTCTCCCATAATTTTAAATGACAATTGACAACACTGGGAGAAGGCTTAAATTCTTTTACACCGAGCGATGCCATTACAGCGTAAGGGACTTCTTGAATTTTTAATAGCCAGATCAACAATAGCCATTGAATGTACATGTTAATTTTGTTTAGTTTTAGCGTTGGATTTTATCTTTTTAGGCAGCTAAGTAAAATTGTTATTATATTAAACTATTGTGACTTTTTTTTACGGATCAATTTGCGTCAGTGTACCGATAAGGATATTTTGAATTAACTTTACTTGACCTTCTAAGAGCTGTTGTTACTATAAGTGTTATTATGAAAATAATGGACACCTTAAACGTAGACCGATGTATGGATGGCTTGAGTTAAACCGTTCTTATATAGTAACATGACATTAGTAATCAAATATAATTTATGACTAAACTAAACCCATGCAATGCATTACAACAAAAATAAAAATAATTTAGATAATATTAAATAAAACGAACAATAAACATCCTTATTTATGAGTGAAGGCATCAGACGTCACATCAGCGTTGGGGCTAAACGAGATAAATTACCACATAATGATGCATGAGGCTACGCTGTTGCTGGTTAATGTTTTTTATTCATTATTATCATGAATAGCATTACGACAAAGTCATAAGTGTTTTGAGAAAATAAATAAAGGTAATCGTCTTAAATAGTTACTGAAGTTGTGTAATGTCTAGTTTTATCATCATTTGAATTGCCTGAGCTCGAAACTTATAAATCGAAGACCAAGGCAGTATTCAAATTAGCAACCCCAACTATAGAGCTCTCTATTTGTGTGTTATTTTATGTTTTGGTTAGTAATACATTCGCCAAATTAATTAAATAGTATTTTTCCTTACTAGTACCAAAAGTGATCTTTTCCGGCAAGCGATCGTGTTTCGATTAAAACCGGAAAACACTTTAGGTACGAGCTATGAATAATATTTGTCATCACACTATAAATAACAACAATAATAAAACATATTTTTAAGACGTTTTTATCAGGTTGGCTAAATAGTATGTATCTCAACTTAATTACAACAATAGTGTTTACATTGCGTTTATGTTATCCTATCCTATACTCTAATATGTGTAAGGTTTGCTTGCTTGCTTGTAATTTCTGATCTCAAAAACGGCTCAACGATTTCCTTCAAATGTGAAAATAGAAAAAACTAATTTCTGGGATGAAAAAATATCTATACAAGTCTCCCAGGAAAACTCATGTAATGTAAAAGAAAATGAAAATAAATACCCCCGTCGCAGCAAACCTGCATACTCAGCGAATTTCCAATGAATTATAACACATTAAGCCACTTAACAAGATTCATAAGAAATGTATTCACAAACAAGCGATATTTAAAATATTAATTATTCTCTATAAGAATAACATTGGGGATGAGTACGCAGGTTTGCTGCAACAAGGCACACAAAATAATGGTTTTTTATGCAAATATCAATAGAACTCATCTTAGTGAAGTCACCAAGTTTCATCCATATACATTCATAAATAAGCGATATATAACATTTTAAGTATTTTCCATAAGAATAACATGGGGACCGAGTACCTAGGTTTGCTGCTACAGGAAACATTGGCGAAAAATTTTTTTTTTGTGCAAACAACAATAAACCACAACCAGATGAAGCCATATACCAAATCTCGTCAGTTTATGTTCATAAATAAGCGAGATATACAATTTTTCTTTTTCTCCATAAGAATAACATTAGACAACGTACTGTGTTTAGCACTTTCAATATCTCAGTAACAAATTGACGTAGGGCAATGATCAAGATACCAAATTATTTGTTTTTTTATGCTGAATTCAATGGTGAAAATTAAAATTTGATTTAAATTAAAATTACATGTGAAATCCCCAAAAAACACATTTTTGGGGTACAAAACCCCCCAAAAAACCCCCTTCGGATGGTGCGATTCGTCTGGTTTTCGAACTCGTTCAAATAAATGATACTTTACACGTTTGTACCAAATTTCATTAAGATCGGACCTTTTTTACGAGAGTTATCGTGCTTACGGACACATATATATATATATAAATATATATATATATATAAATATATATATATATATATATATATATATATATATATATATATATATATATATATATATATACATATATAAAAATTTGAACGAATGGTGTTTTTGGCATCTGGGGACCTCAAAATGAAAAGTTATCATGGTCTCGGGCTTAAGTCTTACCATGAGACCTACGGTAATAGCTTCTTCCCTATAGGGGAAATTCGCTAAAAGGTTAAAAACATTTACGTTGGGCTTATGGAGTTTAAAATCAAAACAAATGAATTGTATCAGGTGTGCATAATCAACCAGGGAACTATCAAAGTAATACTCGTGTTGTTTACAATTGGTAACATTTGGTTCCCTGAGAGCGGTAACTAACAATTTTGAGTGAAGATTGCATTATATAAGGTGGTCATATCCTAAATAAAGCAAAGGGGCGTAAAGCTATAAATAACAACTGGAGTGACCTCAAAAATTTAGAAAAGAGGCAAATAAGCTGATAACCAGTTGGGGGAAGTGGTTAAATAATACTCCAAGTCATCTAAACAAACTGACTTGTCTTACGCGAGCAGAGCTCGGCCCTCCAGGTACTTTTAATAATTATTTTAATAATAACGGCTGATTAGTAATGTACAAAATGAATTTCAATTTATAATTTTAACTAAATGAATAATATCAGCTGATTTAGAATGCATCAGTACTTAATGGTGCAAAACAAGCTACTAGCACTACTAGTGTTAGAATCACTAATTACAGTGTGGCAGAAATCACCGGTTGTTTTACGGCACTAAGGTGGAAAATATCACATTCGGTACTAACAGCTGATATCAAAAACGGCTACTTTTCACACAGTGTGATGAACAAATTTTGTTTATGGTTTATTTACTTGTTGTGACTTACAAAGCAGGGGAATTTCTTTAAAACGGTAATATTTTTCCAAGTTCAGCAACAGGTAAGCAAAAACACATTTCCCGCTTTGATAGTTACGAGGCGGTAAGACAATCTTGGTCTTAGTCGTAAAACAAAACGTTAAAACAAAAGCAGTAATTAAGCATTAACTACATACAAACGTTTGAGTTCAGTATCGTCATTTTACGTATTTTATTTATTTATTTGTTATTACGGTGTGTTAGTGACTTATTCATCACCTCTAAATTTGAAACTAAATAATCACCATGCCCATAGAGAAAATTCTGTCAACGTCCCATGATCTTTGCATAGTAATGTTCTGCAAGTTAGTAAACTATTTAATTGATATAGAATAAATAAACTTTACGCAATTTGTTTTTCGCAGTGCACAATTCGTTATGTACAAAATCTATCAGTGTGCCATTATGTAATATTTTTTTAAACGGTTCCTTAATTTAATTAGAATATTTATGTATATTCTAATTAAATATATACACTAGCATATATATAACATATATGTACATTTAAAATTAATTCTTGACGGTATGAAATTGGAATGATGGGGTTATTAATTAATCTCGATTGACTACTCATCGCCAGAAAATAAAAACACTTTGATTAATACAAATTTATTTATTTAGTTAATAAACAAACATTGACAAATTAATAAAAAACATATGATAAATTAAATAATATGTGGTAGGTTAAAAGATACTAAATAATTCATCGATGTATACAAAATAAAATAACAAAAGATCAATATCAAAAAGCTGCTTTCGTGCTCATAGAAGAAAATTCTATATCTCAATCTAGATAGTTATTAGTGTATGTTCCTCAAAATAAAAATGAAATTAAACACATTTTTCCTTTTATTTATCTCAGGTTTAGGAGAGTTCACTGTGTTCAGTATAATCACAAAATACCTTCTTAAAAAATATATTTATATATAATTCTGTAAGCACCATTTTAAAGTAGAAATTGTAGGAGTTTGGCGAATTGCAGGATGATGGGAGACGACTTAAATTAAATGTCTTGATCCCAGAAAATTGGGAAAAATATCAGTATTTATAAAAATTCACCAGCAAATAAGAAATAACGTAAAACATACCCATAAGAAAATCATGGGGAGTTCAAACGGGTCATTTTTTTACATTAAAACATGTGATTAGGTGTTAATATTGTTTACGAACTGACGTGTGCGTGTCCTACTTATGTTGTTTCATTTTCTTCGGCATGTAAAGAGTAACAAATCAGATAGAAGATTGGAGCAAAATTAGGGGCTATGGCCGCTTGTTTTAGAGAAATAGTGCTTCGATCAAGACATGAAGGTGGGATTATTATTTTGCTTACAAGAATTTAGATTTTTTATTAAAATCTACAAGGATTCATTTTCTTGAACATCTTTCGGTAACCAGTTAATTATATATATATATATATATATATATATATATATATATATATATATACATACCCTTACTACTATAGGTATTTGTAATAAGTACTTGCTGTATGTACTTTAGGTAAACACCTTTTCTACACTTTCCACTAAATATTTTATAAAATCATATTCCAACGAATACGTTTGTTTGTAGCAATATTTCACGGAATATTTTGAAATGTTGTAATTTTTTCTCAAATGCCACTGTTTTTGGCTACAACATATACAACTCACAATACAATAAGCTATTTACTAAATGTCAAGCTCCCTCAATATACCGTTTGTTCTACTGCCTCCAGGACAGCGGTTGTTGCAATAACAAATGCTCCAATGTTTGGTTCATCCCAGGGACCTGACAGCCCAGTTTATCCTAGTAACTGGCAAATACAAATTTCAACTATAACGTGCATTTCAATAAATATGTTTCGTTGTATGCATAAACAGAGTTTTCCTTATTCCCATCAGAAAATTATACCCTATAAAAGTTCTTATAGGCTATACAAATAATCAATTTATTATTTGAAATTATTTTATTAAAGAATACTTCATGGATTACATTGTTTATTTGTTTATAGTACTTCATTAATGCCATAGGAGGGAAAGATCACTATTTTGGGCAAAGGCGGCCAACACTACCTCGGCTGTCGATGTAGCGTTGGATTTACACTAAACAAAATTTTAAATCTTGCCTACCCACTCTCCGGTGATTGGCATATTCAGGGGTAACGGGTAGTTGTATAACATTCACAAAAAAATAGGATGTAAAATTTCCCCTCGATTTGTAAACGTCCAGCAAAGAATAGGAAGAAAATCTTAATAAAAAATAAGTCAAAATGAACATAATTGTAAAGGGATTCTATTGTAGACGACAATCCGCCAACTTGACACTGACACAAAAAATAACAGTTGGTCAAGGTTTTCTTTATATGTGTTTGTATGAGTAGTTTTCCTTTCAGAGTCAGCTTGCTTGACGTTGCATATATTATGTTAACATGTTAGCATAAGGACTCTGTACACAGTAGCTCTAATGACCTTACTAAAAGACAAAATTTGTCAATATTAAAAAAAGGAAAAACAAAACCTATTTTAAAACTATTTTAATCGAGAGGATATGGAAATTAAGATTAAGAATATAGAAAAATATTCATAGACTAACACAAAGCTGTGTAAATTCATTCGACATATTTAAAGGTTATTGTTAGCCATACCGACAGTTTAAACAATTTAATAGGTAAGGCCGTTTTCATGTTTAATATACAAGTCATAAACGAAGGCTAACCGCAGCTTTTTATTAAGAACAAAAATTCCTACATAGTTTGGCTCCTATGATAGAGAGTTTTATGAATGAGACTTCTGTGTAGGTTCACTTGGATAGTTAGTTGGCATAATCTAATTATTTTTTTATAGCCCATTGTGTGGTTGCGCCATACAGTTAAAATTGTGTAGACACAGTAAGAGGATATTGTCCAACTGACTCCGTCAGCTAGAGTACTGATAAATTTAATTTTCATATACTATAGTCCTAATGTTTAAAACATTTGTATTGTTTGCATTAATTCAATTGGCATGGATTCCGTTAATTTTTTCGGCGAAAGAATGCTACCCTATGTACCACAAGGTAAGATAATCATGACTTGGTTAAACTCTATAGCACATAATTATAATATACAATGACATACAATACAATTAAACATACATAATTATACATACAATTTAATCTATTTACCTTCCATAGCTTAGTGATAAAAATGTCTTTAAGTTTAGCATATTCTCATAAACGTAGGAGTTATTTCATAAAAATAAACTTAATTTTATTCATATAAATTGTAATATATTTGTCTACTAATGGTGTTTATTATGACATGATATATAACATAATTGTAGCTTCGTATCATATTGATTAAGAGGCCTGTTTATACCCTACCAACCACACCCTTCCCCCCAACGAAACCTAAATCTTAAGGGAAGGAACACGGTACGAGGAAGCCACTAATGGTCAAGATTGGTCCCAGCCTTGATGTATGTTTCTCCTATTGGTAGTCTTCCCACGGGCAATATATTTGTCATGTGATAAGACTTACGCTGCAATGTTTAACTGGATGAAAGTACATCTACCAAGTGCACCATGCTAAAGTTAAATAGGACGGGTGCCTTAAAAAGACATATTTAAAGATACAAATTCCAATTTTAGTTTTAAAAAATAAACAAGTTATGTGAGTATAATCTAATAAATAGTAATATTATTGTATTACTTGGGGTATTGAATTAAAACATAACTGGTTAAACTTATGAGCATTTCAAATAATATTCGGAACTTTAAGACGATGGTCTACTGAAGTCCAGCAGGGTCTTGGTTGGCCTTCGTGACCAAAATAACCCTAGAATTGTTGTGTCGATTTAGCTATCAGAATATTTAGTTTTATATCTATCACTTAATACGTAACTCTAATCTAATTATAGGTAGGATGGCAAGGGTATACTTTGGTGGTTGGTGGCTTTTACATGTCTTTAAGCAAAAATGCTGTTTATAAATAAAACAAGTAATTCAGATCTTATATATGTAACAATATAACTAATACCATACAACCTATATAACTATATATTAAACAGATTTACATTTAATGCGTTAATTGCGTTTTAAAAGCCGAAAAATCTAAAACCTGTATTAAAACTGAAACTAACGTCGTACTTCCAATATTTCAAGAAATGTTTAAATAAATTCAGAGTACTGTACCAAGACGAACGTTGCTTACTTCCATTAAGACAATTTTGCAAACTACAATCTGAATAGACTCTTTGTTCTAAGCTTACACATATATTAAAATAGCCCTAGGATCAAGTGAATTCAAGATCATTTAAGTGAGTTTTTGGAGTGCAGTGTAATCCACAGTACAAATACGGTAATAGGTAAACACTTTAGAATCCATTAGTAGGATCAGCTGTTGGTGAGATAAACTGAGAGAATACGAGATGAGGATGTTTAGTGACTCTGGACAATTTTAAGTGGGCCAATGAAAGCTGATCTATCTGTCGAGACTGCTAAGCGTGGCCCAGAACCACACAACAACATTGCTAATGAATACTTCTCTATAACAAACAATTAAGATTTTTTGGTTAAGAAACGTTTTTCAATTTATCTATTTGTCCCTCAGTAAAAACAAGCTCATATAATGTTATTTTAACGTACTGAATTGATCACAACTCCTCAGAAATCGATAACAGTTTTTTAAGTGATTATGTTAGGGTTTTTTACACTTGTAAGTGGGATCTTTTATAGCTAAACAGCTAAAAATATGAAAAATATATTTTTCTAAAATATTGCAAATAAACATTTTATATTGGAACATTAAGTGATAAGAGAAGGTAATTTTATGTTCCATATCAGACACAAAATAATTAATTTTTCATCCCAATTAACATAGACAAAGAGGAATGAAGTTATAATTAGGTAAGTATTGGTTTTACTTAAAGTGATAAAAATTTAATAGGGTCTTTGGAAACTTAATTTGCACTTAACTTCGTACAGTATTTCAAATACACATATTAAGGAATAAAGGGAATGAAATATTAAAAGAATATAAATTGGAGTACCAGGGTGAGAGCACCCAAAAATGAAGGAAAGGAAGGATGGCAAGTTAAGAAAAGACGAACATTTATTCACAAGAAAATGAGAATTGACAGGCACAAGCTAAAAAACCTACAAATGCCTTCACCCTTCAATGTTCATTAAACCAGTAGCATTCCATACTATTCTCTTACTAGTTCATAATGTACACTCTTGTTATCCCCAACTCACCAGTTGTAACTGAGTCCGGTAGGTGTGGGTGGGTAGTTACTTTCACCTTCCATAATGTCAATTAACCGTCACTTCTATGTCCAACATCACTTTTCACTGAATTTACGTCTGCAAAGTAAAATACTTGTACCTCCAAAAGAAGCTAAATTACTTTCATTGGGTTTTGCGAACTAAAAATAATAGAATAGAAATATAAACAAACAGTCAGGTGATAATAAAAACATATGAGATATTAAGGAAATAAATAAGAACAGTTGATAAGAAAATACAGAAGATTGAAACGAAATTAAGAATTCTTGGGGACAAGGGGGGGTTTTGCTCACTCTCTCGACGGCTAAAACTAAACAACACATATTAGTAGTGTAGGAATGGGCATTCAACGGGAGCGAGCAAGTGAGCAGGGTCAATGACCGGGTCTAAGGTCACAGATTGCTCGCACCCCCTCCCCCTCCCCCTACTCCTCCTCCTCCCCCTTCCACCACTTTGCTCTTTCTACGCAGTTGCTCCTACGGCGCAGCACTTTAGAGAACATCGTACTTCCAGGAACCGAGACACCGGGCTGTTTGTGTAAACAACACCTTTTGTTTGCAGGGATGGAGCACGCGCGCAAGAAGAAAACAATAACATTTAACAGTGCGTGTACTTCATACTACTTACTATGCATAATTATTTAGATGTATGCCTAATTAATTTGATCGTTGAATAATTAATTAGATGCATGCATAATTAATTAGATGAATGTTTAATACATTTCTGTGAGGTATTCCTAGCGTTTCCAACCAAATACCATTCTTTCCCATTTTTATTGACGGTTGTTATGTTGTTATTCGGTTTTCATTCGGTTGGTGACTCACAACTGTCATTTTACGATTATGTTGGCGACTTTTACTATTGTCCGTTTGCGATTTAATTGGCGACTCTCACTACTGTCCGTTTGCGATTTAGTTGGCCCTCTCGTTTAACAAAGAAGAGGCCGTATATCCGTTATTTATCGCTCGATTTCGAGGAGACTCGGCATATGAACATTATAATCGATACATGTATCGATAACGTCATCATAATTTGCCGACTTTGTTTTTCAAGGTCGCTTCACTGGAAGCCGGAACCTAAAATTGGCTGTAGCTCCGTTATTTCCTGTCCAAGTTCAACCAAACTTCGCCTACCCTCAATAACTTTTTTCGGGTCCCAAGTAATGTGCGTTGCCTATCCGGCAAATTGGAGGCGCTATAAACTTTAAAAATTCATATCTCACAAACTAATTGGACTTTTATGACTAAACTCAGTATTTAAAGATAATAAATTACGCTCTATAAGACTAGGTGACTACCGTCTGCCAGAAGTATTTTTCAAGGATACTTTCCTGGAAGACTGAAACACATTAAAAATCGTAACAAAGCTGTTTATCTGCGGATTTTCATAAAACTCGGAATATACGTTCCGTTTACGTATATAGATTCTAGCGTATACAGTGTAATTAGTACACCCAACTCGTGTTTCAAGGTTACTTTACTGGAATACTAGAATATAAACAATTTCGTAATGGAGTCAGTATCTCTATAAGAGTGAGCAGGCTCAATAACCGAGTTAATGAATACATTTTTCAAACTCCCCCTCCCCCTCCCCCTCCTCCTCCCACTCCCCTTCCCCTCTCCTGCCCCTTCCCACCTCCCATTACATATACTACGCAGCATATCTCACAAACTAATTGGACTTTTTTGACTAAACTCAGTATTTAAAAATAATAGTATACGCTCTATAAGACTAGGTGACTACCATCTGCAAGAAGTATTTTTCAAGGACACTTTACTGGTAGACTGAAATACATAAAAAATCGTAACAAAGCTGTTTATCTCCGGATTTTCATAAAACTCGAAATATACGTAACGAGCTTACAGTCTAGCGTATAGCGTGTAATTAGTACACCCAACACGTATTTTAAGGTTACTTTACTGGAAGAATAAATACAAACAATTTCGTAATGAAGTCAGTATCGCTATAAGAGTGAGCAGGGTCAATAACCGAGTACATGGATACATTTTCCTCACAGCCCCTCCCCCTCTCCATCCCCTCACCTTCCCCACCACCCGTTACATATTCTACGCAGTTGCTCCTACTACGCACTTGCTCTTTCTACGAAGTCGCTTAACCCACTTTAGAGAACAGTAGGTTTCCCGGAACCGACAGCCCGGTGCCAAGTTGACTGTGTATCCAATTCCTAGAACTTCTTTGTTCATGCGTCACTCTAGAACCTTTCATGTGTCATTGTGACAGGATTCCAGGAACGAATTTAAAACTTGTACAGATATCATTAGGCTTTGTGTAAAGAACAATGGGTTTTAGGAAACCTTCTAGCTGCTTACGACGTGAACACATGATCATTATTTTATTTCGTTGTGAAGCCCTCTTTCAAGCTCAGATTTGGTCGCGAGTCTGTAGTGTGTAGACGCGTTTCTCGTGCGAGCATCATACGGTGTTGTGAAATTGTTTCAAAGTTGTTATGATTTGAATGAATTAAACGTAAGTACTATAACATATTAATTCTTAAAATAAATTAACATATAAATGTTTTTAGACCTTTTTTAATATATTAATTCATTTTTGAGTCATTGTAAAATGTTATGCAATCACCTTTTGTCTTATGTGAGGGAGGTTTTTAAATATATCAATTTATTTGTTTAGAGAGAAGCAACGTTATTAGTTTAACAATGTTTTATATTGTAATTAGTATTTTTTCATTAACAATAATTAATCTTTGAATAATTCATGTTTAATTTATTTATGAATCATTAATTTATAAATAACTAATTTTTGATTAGTTTTTTAGAATTTTAAATATATTGTTATCAATTTTTAAATAATTTTTAGAGTTTTTATGGATTTTTTTTGATGAAATGATTATATCAAGAGTTGTAATGCGTGTTGTCTGTGTAATTTTAGATCATAGACCTTTTCCGTTGTCCTGAGTGTGGAGCGACCTACAAACGGCAAGATCATCTTGTCAGTCATGTGAGGTCCGCTCACCTGCGGATCAGGCACGTGTGCTTCCTTTGCCGTGCTGTGACGTCCAGGGTGGACAATATGCTCCGCCACCATGAAGACGTACACGGCATCAACAAGGAGGACGTGCCTCCACATTCCCCGCCTCAGGCATGGTTCGAGCCAGACCAGCAGCCGGCTCCCGCGGAAGAGGTAGAGGGTGACAACGACGACGTTTCACCCCGGAGTCACCTTCGATGTCAACGTTGCTCATTGAGGAGCTGCCGCCTTCTCCATCCGTGCCGGCACTCATGGCACCCATCGAGTAGATACCCCCTATGCCTCCTGCTTCGGTAGAACACGACAAGGTCCATTGGGTTCACCAGCGCGCTAGGCTGGGACAATCACCAGAGCCCTGTTTAAAGCAGTCAACATTATCTTTCCCTTCCACTACTACTTCTACTACCAGCAAGCCACGGTGGTTTCAATGTGACGACTGCGGTATCACCTTCATGACCGGGTTTTGTATGAGGAGACACAAACAATTCCATTGCCCGGCCAGGAAGAGATGCAGACCTCCGCAGTCTCCGCCGCCCCGATCACCACTGCCTGCAGGAGGAGCGGGTGGAAGTCAGTACGGGGTGGGGTTCCCGCAACCGTCAACCTCTGCAGGATCTAGCTGTAGCAGTAGTAGTAGTTCTAGGTTAATTACTAGCGGTAGTAGCGTAAGTAGTGAAGAACCCTCAGAATTGCCGATGGACTTAGCGCCTGAAGGGTTCGAGGAGTTCGAGACGGCGTTTTGTGGACGCTTGAAAACGTATCGTCTGCGCGACGAGGTGCCGTCTCAAGTTACCATTCCCGAGTTTTTAGTCTCAATTTTTGAACAGTTAGTTGGGCTCTTGTACCGAATTTTGACATATGTAACTGCCGTCAAGATTAGCCTGTGGTTAGATTGTAAGTTTGTTAACGTTCACGGCCAAACGTGCAGGTGCGCTTTCAAAACAAAGAACTTGGCTGTTTTTCGTTCCACTGACTTGGAAGAACTGTGCGGTGAACTTTTTCAGAAGTTAGTAGACGAGAAAGAGTCATGCAAAATGAAAGGTTCGGGGTGGACCTTTGTGAGGGTTATGGACATGGAAATTCGCGTCAATGTGTATCGCCCTCTCGGAGGAAGTTCTTTCATTCCGCTTCCCCCAAGTATCACGCGGAGGAAGGCCGTGATCAATGTTTTGAACGACCGGGATCAAATTTGTTTCATGTACTCCGTGCTGACCAGGTTCGTAGACAATCCTTATCACCAACAGTTGCGTGCCTCCGATTTCACACCAGAGGTTCGGAAGCGTGCCAGACTAGATTTCTCGGACCTGGAGTTCCCAGTACGGATCAAACAGATCCCTAAGTTCAAGAAGAAGAACGGAGTAAGCGTAAACGTCTATGGTTTGGACTTGATAAGGAAGAACGGGACTGGACAGTACGAACACATCGTTTACCCGCTCATATTGGAGAGAGGGAAGAACTGTATCCGGACCACTTCGACCTTCTGTACCTGACTAACGACGAGACGTCCCACTATGCGTTCATCACGAACTTCGAGAGGCTGGTCAGCAGTCAGATGGCCTGTCATCATGGCAGGATCTACATATGCAAACACTGATTCGCCCATTTCAACGAGGAGCCTTGGAGATTGATCTCGGCGGAGCACAGCGACTTGCAGAACATCATAGTTACTGCGACGAATACACGCGGCTGTACGGACGGATCTGGCTGAAAAGGAGGAGATTCAATTCGAGAAGCAAGAGCGTTCGAAACGAGTCCGTTTCAACATCTACGTGGACTTCGAGTGTGCGCTCGAACCTTACGAAGAGGAAAGTCCTTTCAATCCACCATCGACGATACAGCCTCCGGATTGGGATCCTGCGACCAACCGTGGTGAGTTACCACATCACCGTCACCAACGAGGAGGAGGAGGAGGAGGAGGAGCAGCCTTCAATTCGACCAATGTCAGGACCAGAAAAGTACATAAACCTACGCTTACGCTTACTTTATTCAAGACGATCTTAGGACCGGTGAAGAGGACATCGACGACAGTAACACGTATTCAGAGCTTCGACTGTAAAGGGGTCGTGACGCTGCACAACATTTTATGCAATCGATCAAAGACGACGTGCAACGTATCGGAGACATATTATACGGCCGTCGTAAATGAATGCGCAGTTGACTGCAGATGAAGAAGTGGCGTTCCAGGTCGCTACCGTCTGTTAAAATTACAATCGACCTTTGACAGGTGACGATAAAGTTAGAGATCACCAACACTCGCTTCCGTTCAGATATCGAGGAGCGGCTCACCGTCAACGTAATTTGCGCTTCAAAGAACAGGACATGGTGAGCTGCTATATTCACAATTTGAGCAATTGCGACGCTCATTTTGTAGTCAGAGAACTCGGTATTGACAAAGTTGACGTACGCGTACTTGCGAACACTGATGAAAAATACATCACGTTCACGAAAAGATTCCACTACCTGGGAGCAGGACGTTACAATCGGATCGGGTTACGATTCCTCGATTTATATCGATTCTTATCACGAAGTCTCGCATACCTGGTATCGATTCTGTCGGTTGACAAAATGCGCAACTCCAACTTACACTTCAACGATCCAGATCAGTTCGCGTTGGTGCGTCGGAAGGGAGTTTTTCCGTACGAGTACGTGACGTCACTCGATAAATTGGATGAAAATGTGTTACCGCCAGCCGAAGCTTTCAGAGACAGCCTGCGTAAGGAGGATGTCAACCCGGAAGATTACGCTCACGCCCAACGCGTCTGGAACGAATTCAGTTGTGTCACTCTCGGAGATTATGCCGACATATATCTCAAGACTGATGTGTTACTGTTGGCTGATGTCTTCAAGGGATTTCGTGATATGTGTCTAGAACACTAGATACTAGACCCGGCACACTGGCTCACACTTCCGTCATTCGCTTAGGACGTGATGTTGTCCAAAACAGACGTGACATTGATACCATACAGGACGTGGATCACCAATACTTAGTATTCGAAAATGGTATCCGGGGCGGCTTAACCGAGTGCGTTACCTGACATGCCGTTGCCGACATTAGGTATACAAGAAGAGAAGTAGAAGAGGACAACGTCCGACACAGTTGGTGCGCAGACGGTGGCAATGTCGATGATGAATAAATAATGTATTATGATGCCAACAACCTATATGGTTATGCGATGTTGCAACCACTTCCGTACGGAGGTTTCGAGTGGTTGTCACGCGAAGAAATAGACGATTTGGACA
This sequence comes from Allygus modestus, assembly GCA_963675035.1. Lineage (NCBI taxonomy): Eukaryota > Metazoa > Arthropoda > Insecta > Hemiptera > Cicadellidae > Allygus > Allygus modestus. The sequence continues at coordinate 479,758,941 of OY776112.1, read as the reverse complement.
TAATGAGTATCGCGGTAGACGGGGAAGAAGGTAACGTTTTAGAGGTGGATTTGGAGTATCCACGAGACTGCGAACTCCACGACAGACACTGCAACTTACCGATCTGCCCGGAGGTCAGGAAAGCATTGGCCGACCAACTGCCGTTTCTGCAAGACATCCTCCAAAAATTCAACGTAGGGAAATCTGCAAAAATAATGGTCACCCTGTTCGATAAAGTCGCATACGTGATTCACTACAAACTACTTCAACAGGCGCTGGAGAACGGATTGTGTGTGCGATATATTCATCACGTCCTGCGCTTTAAACAGTTTACGTGGTTAAAACCGTACGTGGCGCTGAACACTGAACTCCGTCGTCAGGCCAAAAACAAGTTCGAGGTGGAACTATTCAAATTGATGGTAAACGCGGTGTACGGTACGAGCCTCCAAAATGTCAGGAAACATATCAACATCAAACTGGCGACTAACCCGAAAACGTACACTAAGTATGTGGCCAAGTCAAACTTTAGCGACCGTATGTGGTACAAGAAAGACTTGGTCCTACTTCACATGGCTAAGGTCCGTGTCATTCTGGACAAACCGGTGTACGCGGGTATTTGCATTCTGGACCACAGTAAATGGTGGATTTACGCGTTTCATTACAAGATGCAAGACCGCTACGGGCTGGTTCGGAACAGGCTTCTGTACAAGGACACAGATAGTCTCATCTACAAGATTCGCACCCTAGACGCTTACAAGAACATGTTAGAGCATCGGGACGACTTCGACACCAGTAACTATCCCCGGGATAACATCTGCTACGACGAACGGAACAATAGGGTTTTGGGGAAGTTCAAGGACGAAGCTAATGGGGTGGCCATTAAGGAGTTCATCGGCTTGATGGTGAAACTGTACTGCATCGTGTTTCATCGCGGTTGTTGTGACAGTGGAGCAGCAGTAGAAGAAGATGTCCCACCTCCGGTAAAGAAAGCGAAAAGGGTTAATCGTGCCGTAGTGGAACAAGGCTTGACCGTAGACGATTACAGGAGATGTCTACAACAACGAAAGAAAACGAAAGATCTCAGAGTCTCCACCACATTATCTACACAGTAACGGTGGCGAAACGATCGTTGGCTCCTTACGACGACAAACGTTACATCGTGCCAGAAGACGGAGTCAACATGCTTCCGTGGGGCCACTACGCCATTCCTCTTTTACAACCACCACCACCGTCACCACAATCGCTAACGGAACGGGAAACACCAATTTCATAATTTATATTGTCACCACAATCTGCGATGTCAGCGTCAGCAGCAATGGAAGTGGACTGATGTGATGATAAACATTGCGTGCTAGTTTAGTGCTGTGAATAAGTCTACGTACGCGGGACTTGGCCCAAACTCGGGAATGGAGGTGGAAAATTGACGCGAAATCACCGCTTATTAGTTCAATTTTATTTATTTATTTATTCTATGAGATTATATATATATTTTTTATAATTGTATTTTACCATCGAAGATTATATGTAAATTACAACTATAGTCATATATTTTTCTGTTTGTTATTTTCTTTTTTCAAAATTTAAATCCCAAAGATTTATTGTAATTTCTGCCGGTAGTCTTTTATTTTTGTAAATCATGGAAAAAAGTAAATAATAAATCAAAATTCTAGTCAATTTTATAATTTATCTTTTTATTTTATAATCCATCTCTTAGTCTAAAAACATAAACGCAATAATATTACATGTTATCATATATATTTTAATAAAAAATAAAATAAATTTAGGTGTAGAATAAGTCGAAGAGCTGGTGGACCTAAATATCGTTGAACGATGTAGCAGCGGGATCGCCGACTTCGAAAAGCTGCACGAAGTCGTTCATGGTCATGTTGTAGACGATTCGGCAGAAAAGGCAAGACAGACAGTAGTGGTCACAGACCGAAGTATCATATCCCTGAAGCCGATATTTATTGTAAATGTAACGACGCGAATTGCGTAGTAAAAGGTTTTGGTACTCGGCTTGATACGGAGGTCGACCGAAACTGTCAAAGTATTAAATGTGTGTAGGGTCATTGTCCAAGTAGATTACCACCCAGTGTTCACCACTCTGAGTGTGCGGTAATGTATTCACCACGATGGACGATGATGGCGAAATGTTGGTCGGTAGACAATCGGCTGCGTAGACTGCGGTGTGATTGACTTTCTCACGAGGTAATTTATTCAAAAATGATCGGATAGTAGTAGTGTTCATTCTTCTGATATGGGAGACAAAATTGTCGTAGATCCGTGATGACAGGTCGAGCGGCAACAGTAACACGATCCGCAGTATGCTCGTTCGAGGTGAGCAGTAACCAACCACGTAACAATGTTGCATTGGGCAGCGCGCAACGGGTTTGTACGCTCTTGTGTTGTCCAAAACGCAACGTGTTGGTGGCTGATAGATTACCGATCGTGGCGAGTGATCCGCAACCTATATCACCCATATCAATTACCAACACCTGCTCTGTTAATGTATCGATAGAAGAGGATGTATTGTCATTGATTGAATTCTTTTGAACAAAGTCTCTCTTTTCGGGTGCTTTGACGTAGATGATTGATTGATTAGCGATACAAACACGACGTTTATCGATCAAAACGTGATACGGTATGTCACCTCGGTTCCAGTCGAGACCGTGACAATGTTTCGTCAACCAATAACTCTCTCGCAGTTTATCCCTCGATAGGAAATCCCTATCTAATGACAGTCGGGCGATATGAAGTAATAGTAAAGTGCCAGTAGACACTTCGATCACGCTCGCTTCTTTCACTATATATTCGTTAGCGTTATCCTTGAAGCATTGTATGTCCAACACTACTGCAGACGCGGTGTTGTGATGGTGGTGGCAACAATGCTGCTGTAATTTCGGAGCTTTCCAGTAACAGTTCATTTCGAATGAGTGTCAACACTAGTTTGAATCGGTGCGCTGTTTGGCGTTCGCTTTTATTCACCCGCTGAAGTCAACTGTTACGTTAAGGTGAAGATCGATCTCGATAACGTTGTCCAGGTCGGCGTACACTATACAGTTGACGGTCTCGGGCAACGCTTTGGCGAATCCGATTTCAATACGTAGATTACCGTTGCGCACGAGATTCCAGTGACTCGACTCAGCCCCGACATGTCCGGTGTCAAGTCAAACGCCATAAGACAATTACCGTACGGACATTCACCCCTCTTGATCTCATTACCTGCGACAGAGAACTGGATTACAATGTGTAATAAGAGAGTACATATACCTCACTATTCAATGAGTAATTGGGCTGCAACGGTTTGGACGGTACTTGTTCACCGTCCACGTACAATGCGAGATAATTCATATCGTAGTTTTTGAAATCGTAAGGATTCTTCTTGAAATCTCCGTTGAACGCATGATTACTGGCCAGTCCAATTATCACACGTTTCGGTAACTGACCAAGAAATACGCTGTCTAAAGTCTTACCCCTTATACTGGAGGGTAGTGTGATGGATTTCACTTCTACACGCGTGATCGGATACTTGGCCGTTCCGGTCTCGAGTGTTTTACTGTGCGCCAACAATACGCTTGGATTGATCTTACATCGACGTACGAAAAGATTAATCTCTTTAATTGCCACCTTGTAGGTAGTTCGCGTTTTGGACATGATACAAAACGAGTTTCTGAATCTGATTAGTCGCAATCGCATCTCGACACCGTTCAACATAAATTCGTTCTGATTGCACAGATCGATGTGCAATCGACCGACCATATCGCAAATATCGCTTTCATTCGTGTGATTGCAACGCCTATTTAATCCCTCTTTCAATTCGTCACAATCGTCCATTTTTCCGGGCGTATCTTCAAAATCAACTCGCTGGTCAGATGTGAATTTTTTGCACTACATCCGTAGTTCAATAGGTTTTCCAAGTAGGCACGGTAGGTGTACGTGTTGTTTTGGGGTGACAGCAGTTTATGATTGAGATAGAGATCCACTTGACTGAATATCGAGTGGAGCCAATTGTTCACCGGGCCCACCTCTTTAGTAGGTTTCCCACCATCCGCTTTAGTGTCGTTTCACAATAGTGGCTTTCACGTGCAATTACGTTTGTGTCAGGTCAGTGTACTCGTCACCGTGACTTGGCATTACAAACTCTATTGGCGTATCGTCCGTCAGCGATGAGACCGGTTTGTATTGAACCCATTTACCGCTGTCTATACTGGTCTGCGTAGGCGTTAACGAAAACAAGTCCAGTTCAGTCTTCACACATTCACACGATGTCTGTGACGCTAAGCGTCACGCTATTTTATATAGTGTAGGCGTCCTGCATAACCGCACCAAACGCCAGCATAACCGGCGTTGAGCCAGCTGATTCTAAAACCGTTAGTGGCGGTTGGCGGCGGCGTCTCTCTCTCTTGCATCTACACCAGCGACCGAAAAGCACCCCTCCCGCTCAACTTGTTCTGAATGTTCCTCCAGCTTGCTTAAGTACCGTAATTATAATTAGTTCTTAGTTTCAGAAATGGTAGGCTAGCCGGCAATCGGAGGGGCAATCCCTTTTGGGACCCCCCAACCAACTGATTATGTAGGAATTGTAAATTGGTCGAGGTTTCGGCTCGACCACATGTCAGGTTTCAGATTGCCCTTTTAGATTCAGGCCTTTCCTCTACTCAGAAGACAATTAATTAATTAACTATCATTGCTTAGATTCAGGAACTTAGTTATTCATATATTATCCAATACAGTTACCAGTTTATCAGGTTTAGACACTAGTAACAATTTCACTATTAGGTCTGGAAGGATATTTATTAGTTATTAATAGTTTAACCCATCATCAGAGCTGGCTGGTATAGCATTCTGGTCTGGTAAAGATCCATAGGTCTCTGGACACCCAGTCACGTTTTCCAACCGCCAATTAGTTTTTCAGTACTTATTAGCACCACATGGCTTGGCCAGACCTTGGCCTGCCTAATTAGTTGGCTAGTCCTAAATTAGCTCAACCAGTAGCAGAGTCAGCACGCCCAGATCCCAGTTTGTACTTACCATACAGTTGTATTACCCAATTATTACCCCAGATTAGTACGCCCCTCTTTCCCCCGTATAGTTATGTCAATTCCAATTAGCAGCCCAATTAGCCACCCCTGTAGCCTTACAATAACCAGTCAATACTTCCCGGGCAACTTACCCAGCTTTAGCTACTATATGTTCCATTCCTAACCCCTGCTACATATGGTAGCACCAACAAGTAAATATCTTTTATCCCCCCCCTGCTACATGTCTGATGAATAAACGACATTGTTATCGAATTAATTGAAAATGTCCCTTGTTCTCCTGCGTCGTTTCGTTACAGTTCTACGACGTTTTTCTACTGATGTTATCCTTCTGTTGGTCCTTATCCTCTTTTTAATGACTCTTTGTTTAAACTTTCCACCTACTAGATTCTTTATAGTTCTCCTTTGTCTTTGCATACGCCCGGTAGACGTCCGTCTTCGAAGAAGTCTAGTGAGAGACTGTGGTGTGACGTGACCCACGCGCCGCTTCTTATAACCACCACCACTCAATACGCGTTCCAATTTCTCGTCCCCTCTGCGTTTTAATCCGCCAGTGAACTGTTTCAAACGTTCGTTAGCGGCGAATCTCGGGCTTGCGGTACCTGCGGAGATATCGCTCAGAAAATCGACAACCGACCTTAATGCTTCTTGGCCCACCGGACTTCAGTAGCGGAGTAACTGCACGAACAAGTCCACCCAGAAAACTTCCAACACCATGACTTCGCTGATACACTGCACCTCTGAATACCGACGACACCCCATGTCCCGACTGTTGATGTCGGTAATACGCTAAATACGGATCGTTATAATTCATCGTTTCTTAATCGATAACTCTGTGTAGGTGTATCTTCATGCACGCAGTCCCGAAGTGGAATGGAAGCTTTTGACCAGTGTTGTCCCTTAAATCGATTTCCAAACTCTCGAAACCACATTTTATTACCAACACGTAATGTGGATTGGTGAAATGTACAATTTTCTCGGAACCGTACGTGTAACTCATTAAATCTATGTGGACTATTTTCAGTAATGGCACTGTTGTATCGCAAACCAATTGCGGTTCGACCAAGTCACAATACACGTACATTTGTGACGGTAATCCTGCGTATATTCCAGCTGGTCTTTTCAGTTTTTCGTTGTGATAAACGTCCTTTTCTTCGGAATCGAATCCCAATTGTAACGATAGTTTAGTGGACAGACTAACTGCTATCACTTCACTAGTATCTACCATTTTGCTACTGTAAATGTGTATCTAGAACAAGTGAGTATCTTTGTTGTAGACAAACTTGATACCGTAAAATGATATATGCTTGTGTTTATTGATCGCATTTATCAGGTCGTTGATATAGTGATAGCTGCCGGGATCTATTTTATATTCCAGTATCGATGTTACATCTACATCAAACACCATTCCTGCCAGGTTTTTAACGTGTATGTATACGGCCGCATCCGTACCGACAGTCAGAAACGAACAGGAATAGTGCGCTTCTACCAGTGCTACTTCCCATTGACCGTCGTCTATATTTATGCTCGTTGAAAGATGAGTGATATAATTGGCCACTGTGTTATTCGGATAGAAGTCCATGGAACTGTTGCTGGGCTATGTCAGATACAACTGATTGCGTCTTGTGGACGACATTATAATTTTTTCAGTTCGCTTGCTGGTATTCACGAGTTAAATTCGTCTTCGTAACCGACCCACTTGACGAGGTAACGCTTACTGCGCCCGCGACCTTTAGTCTCCAGTATTTTATCTATCGTATACAGACGGTCGGAGTCCAATGTGACATGTTGTAATTCGTGCTCGTAGAAACGACCTTCCAACGTGTCACCGTTCAAATCACGCAATATGTACAAAGGTAGAGAATACGATCCGTATTTGTGATCCACTACAAATAATTCTTTACTCCAATTGGTCTCGTAACCTTTAGCGAACGTGCCTTTCTCTTTGGTAATGCGTACTGGGTCGCCCGGCTTAAATTTGGGCTTAATATGGCGTGGTAAAAACCGTCCTCCGTACATGTGACGCCACACTCTGAATACGACTTGTTTGTTTTCTTTTAGCGAATTTCCCCTATAGGGAAGAAGCTATTACCGTAGGTCTCATGGTAAGACTTAAGCCCAAGACCATAATAACTTTTCATTTTGAAGTCCCCAGAGGCCAAAAACACTATTCGTTCAAATTTTTATATATGTATATATATGTGTCCGTAAGCACGATAACTCTCGTAAAAAAGGTCCGATCTTTATGCAATTTTGTACAAATGTGTAAAGTACTATTTATTTGATTGAGTTCGAAAACCAGATGAATCGCATTATCCGAAGGGGGGTTTTTGGGGGGTTTTGTACCCCAAAAAAGTGTTTTTTGGGGTTTTCACATGTAATTTTAATTTTAAACCAATTTTAATTTTTACCATTGAATTTAACTTAAAAAAACAAACAATTTGGTATTTTTATCATTGCTCTACGTCAATTGGTTACCGAGATATTGAAAGTGCTAAACACAGTACGTTGTCTAATGTTATTTTTAAGGAGAAAAAGAAAAAATGTATATCTCGCTTATTTATGATTATAAACTGGCGAAATTTGGCATATGGCTTGATCTGGTTGTGGTTTATTGCTGTTTGCACAAAAAAAATTTCGCCTATGGTTCCTGTAGCAGCAAACCTAGGTACTTGGTCCCCATGTTATTCTTATGGAAAATACTTAAAATGTTAGATATCGCTTATTTATGAATGTATATGGATCAAACTTGGTATGTGACTTCACTAAAATGAGTTCCATTGATATTTGAATAAAAACCCATTATTTTGTGTGCCTTGTTGCAGCAAACCTGTGTACTCATCCCCAATGATATTCTTATAGAGAATAATTAATATTTTAAATATCGCTTGTTTGTGATTACATTTATTATGAATCCTGTTAAGTGGCTTAATGTGTTATGTTATAATTCATTGGAAATTCGCTGAGTATGCAGGTTTGCTACGACGGGGGTATTTTCACATCTATTGGACGTAGACCGCCGCCCAGACTCCGGTGTGGACTGCGGTTGTAAGCGTTCACATGTTTGTCCAACACGTCGATATAACGGTATGTGTTGTTATTAGTCAAATAACGCCTCACGCGCGATTTCAACGTGCGATTCACTCGTTCCAATACCGCGGCTTTCACGTCGGGATTATGTGAGGTCACATACGTGATACCGTGCGCTTTAAATAATTCCTTTGTCTTGCTACTGGTGAACTCCGTTCCCTTATCCGTCTGTAAACAACGTGGTGTGTCACTACCGGCACTATAAAATACCCGCTCAAACGCTTCGGCCACTTCCGATACGCTTTTTCTCTTCAACGGTTCTACAAACAAACGTTTACTGAACACATCGATCACTGTCAGCAGATAATTGATTTCGTCATTCTGTTGACTGAGACCTCGCATATCGTTCAAGTCCGCTTGCCATAGTTCGTTCGGTCCGTACACTGTGTAACGATTGCGAGGAAATCGTTTACGAGCCAGTTTGTGTAATGTATAAGTGTCTTGTGTTCTCAACCAGTCAACCACGCGACGTTTTGTAATTCCTTTCTTACGAACAGCTCATTCCTGAGGGGCGACACCACCGTAAGATGCGGGATCGTTCGGATCAAAATACAGTTGTTCCATCACTTATGGAATGAACGGTTCCCATCGCTCTAATGACGATTGGTTCGATTGGACTGTCTTTCTTATACGTTCGTGAGCCAGTGTTGGTTTTGGCATGCGAGATCTTAATCTATGTGCTATTGGTGTTGATTTGGGTGAGGGTGTGTACATAGACATACCGGGACTAGCCACTAAACTGTGTACGGAAAGATCACGACCCAGGAATTCTAATGCATGCGGATTACCGATATACTCTGACGGAATGCTCATGTCTTTTAATGCCTGAAAGACTTTTTCCTAACGGGGTGGATGCGCTTGTGGCTCGCGACGAGCTCGCACGATACTGTGTAAAATGTCCACTATGTTTGATTTCGGTATTTTCTCGTTGCGAACATATACTGTACCGTCACTGTCCCATACAACTAAGTCGCCTTTGCGAGCCATAGCACGTAACAGACTGCACGCGTCCATCTTGTAAACTTTGGGAAACGTTTCGAATACTTCGTCCACTAAAGCACTGGCCGTACGTTGAATTCGATCTTCGGCCAGACCGGTTTCCGTATCCACAACAGGTAAATTGATCGGTAGTCTTTTGTTGGTGGCGAAATGCAGAAACCGTTGCAGCACCTGTTGATATTGTTTCCATTTTTCACTATCGTTTATACTTTTATCGTTCAATTTTTGATGCATCTCAGCGTCGAGACTATTGCCTGCAGACTGATGTGTGATTTATGATTTTCTATCTTCATTGGCGGTATTTATTTGAAAGCGCGCGATCAACTCTTGTGGTACAACGACCATTTTCTTCGCGTATTCCATGTTCATTATTAATTATTGGCTTTATGAAGTAACGCTTGTAGTACGGTAGTCAAAAGTATCGGAAGTATAACACCGCCGCCTTTTTGCACAAGATACCGCCGCTTCTTTGCCCAACTCTCGCCGCGTTTCACCAATTGTCTGAGATTAGCTTTGTGTTTTTTTCAATTGACGTTTACGTTTGTCGGACAGCGACACGTTAACACGTAACAGGTTGTACGCACACTCGCACACGACTGTTGAACGTATACGACTGTTGTCACGGCTTTTAATATCGCTTTACGTTCCTTGGGTGTAGCATTTACAAGTGCCGTCAGTAGAGCAACGTCTTTTCTCACACACTGCGACATGATGACTGATACTTATCTCTTTATGCATATCGTATTTATTTACTACTAATTCTTCTTCTTCTTCGGAAGGTAAACAAAATTAATAGGATCTTCGGGAAATATGGAAGATCGAATGCGCACCTCGTCCGGTGTTGATTGTTTCAAATCGATTAACAGATAGGCGTGCGGATCGCGCGTGGCGTCCACGTAGGCCTCCTCAATAAACCTCGGATCTTCCGGATACACTTGACGGGCTAGATGTTTGATCTGAGCACGATCCCCAGGATTTAAAAACACATACAATGTAATGAGCGTTCAGCAAAATGTCCCGCTGACCTCGTCCCTGATGAAAGAAATTTTGCGTGATAAAAAACACACGCAGATTCCTGTGGTGGGACCCTTTTTTAAATAGATCTACCACAATACTGTCTGTTTAACGCATCATGTCGTCACATACCACCAAGTTCCGCACACTTCCATCAAAGTCCTCCATATTAGGAAGACCTGTTCTATATTGTATAACATTGTCCGGCTGAGTGTCGGGATGTGGTTGATACCAGTAAATATTTTCAAACACTGTATCGCACATATCATTTATATTGGTTATAAACCGTTCAACAAAGTGCGATTTGCCTGAGCCGGACGGACCGGCCACTATGGCTGGGAACGGATGTTTCCACCACCAGTCCATCTCGCCTACTGACCACACACTGACAGGTTACAGTCTAATTTATGCTAAAGGGGAATTAGGAAAAACAAATAAACTAACGACAGTTTATGCTCCGAATGTGGCTATAAGTATTAAACCTACGAAACCTATCAAATTTACAATATATATATATATATATATATATATATATATATATATATATATATATATATATATATATATATATTTAAGAACAAAATTCTCGCTTTACAGAAAAAATATAGAAAAACATAGTTATTTACAATTATAAAAAATTAAATGATTATTTTAATATAACAAGAGATTAAGGAAAATCCTCTTGCTTTTTCATTTTTAAAATAAAAATAAGTTTTACTTTTGATGCAAATTCGAGTGGAGTGTATTTACTACCGGCCGCGGTGCATCGTCTCACCTGGTGCAGACGTTCTACTAGTCCCGCGTTGTATTGCTCGATGGTCCTGTCACTGAGCACCTCGTTGAATCGACGTGGTAGGTAGACTCGGATGTAGTAGTCATCACCGACAAGACCCTCCAGCACGGCCATGACAGTCTCTCCGTACGGCGTGGTCACTCGCTCAAATTTCACAATACCATATCCGAATTCCACGCGAAGATCGGTGATCCACGTATACGGCAGTGAACTTTGTTTAGAAGAGTTCAAAATGTTTTTCAAATCCATGGATGCACTATTATTCACTGATGGAATTTTCGACATTATGATGATGGTGCAATACTAGAGAGAGTACTAAAAAAAACACGTTCGCTCCATAAAACGTTCTGACAAAGACTGAGCAGATCTATGGTGTGTCACTCGCAGGGTGGGAAGTGAACACGTGACTTCCGATACGTGATGACAATAGCTAGACCTTTCTAAAGTGTTCTGAATGGCGTCTCTGTCTTTTGTTTCTCTGCAACTGCGCGGCGTCACCCTCGGTTCTGGAAGCTTCGACTCAAACTCGATTGGATGATGAAACTGCCACCCTCCTTCGTTTCCCACCATCTTGCGTTGTTTTGCAATCGACTTGAGGTTTACGCCATGCGGCTAGTGGCATCATTGTCTGTGTTAAGCCAGAGATTCTTGGAACTTCTGTATACCGATCTACCCACATGTCTTCTAATCTTGTTACTAGATCCATAATCATTATGTAAATCTCATCATCTCTATTTTCGTCTAAATATATACCACAACCGTGTACGAGATGACTATTGTTGTATAGTTGAATTTTTAACAACTGATCACCGCGATTGGTGGGATTCTGCACTGCATATTGATACTTATAGTCTGTCCAAGTGACTGCCGGTGCATCATTTGTCGGTTTTAACACCCAACGCTTTTTATTACTAGCTTCTGTTTGACTACTGGCATCTGTAGCTTTTTTATTAATTATTTTCTCTTCTTTTTCTCCGGTACTGATTGCTGTTGAGCCGCTTCTGATGTTGCTACTGCAGGTGTCGGTTCATCTGCTATCGGTGGTTGTGAAGACGGTGAAACGAATGTAGCGTTATCGGTCTGACCCATAGCTTCCAACTCCAGTAATAACGTGCAAATCGATTCGTCTACTTCTGCAACAGTGGTCATTGTCGCTCCGCACTCTGTGAAGGTACTCACTGAACTGATGCGATGAATGACAAAGCGTCACATGACATCCTATGCGCACGCAAGCGTGGGACCTTCTCGAATGTTATTTTTCTTTTACACTACGATCTTGGGTGCACAACTATCGTGATTAGTTTTTTCACAACTGAGTACGTGTTTAATTTTGTCATTTATTATTAATTCCAATTTACTGCGAAAGTGCATTTTGTCGAGTCCAATTTGCATCGACGATAGTTCATCAACGCCGATCGTTTCTTTCACATAAAAGTACCATGAGTTCACACACTATTAAATGATACTGTTTTCTTATTATGTGCAAGCTCCATCCCTGCAGACAAAAGAAATTGTTCACACCGACAGCCCGGTGCCTCGGTTCCTGGAAGTCCATTTTTCTCTAAAGTGCTGCGTAGTAGGAGCAACTGCGTAGAAAGAGCAATGTGTGACCTTAAACTCGGTCATCAACCCTGCTCACTCAGTGGGTGGTCCACCAGAAGGGGAAGTAGGAGGGAGAGGGGGAGCAAGAGAGCTAAGAGTAACCTAGGACCCGGCCATTGACCACACACACTTATAAAAGTCGAAGAAATTCTCCCTTTATTGGGAAGATATTTCTTCCAGCCCTAAATTGAAAAGCTTAGGTGGTCCTGAGAAGGACCATTTTATTTGCCAGGAAGGAAAGGGACTGATTTATTTATTGCGGGAGCGAACTAAATCCGTAAATTTGCCACTCGATCGTCAGTTGTTCATATGAAAAGACGGTAGTCATCCACTCTGTTACTAAGTCACCAACTCGCTCGCCTTCTTCCTCGTTCCTTAGCTGAGATAACATCAGTATCATAATACGGCAGTCCAGAAAATCCATTTTCTGTTTCATATTTATAATTTCCTCCCACATTATACTCGCGACAAGGTCCTGTAAGGGCCTTGGTAATAATTTTATCGTCTCATGCGCATACTCCCTGATCACCGTCACCGCCAGATGTTGTAATGTGTTTAGGCTGCGTACCTTGCTCATGGTCTATTCACTTCCAGTCTCTGCTCTAAACTGAACGCCAGAACCTAGAGGAATAATAGAGTGGGAATGAGAAGTAAACAATTCCGGTTCCCAGAAGTCCAATGTTTGAAAGTGGGTCGCTATCTTTTCATATGTGAGACGTAGTAGGAACAACTGCGTAGGAAGAGCAACGTGACCTTGAACCCGGTCATTGAGCCTGCTCACGCAGTAGGTGGTCATCCAGGAAGGAAAGTGGGAGGGGGAGGAGGAGGGGGAGCAAGAGAGCTAAGAGTAGCCTTGGACCCGGCCATTGACCCAACATACCTAGAAAACTCGAAGAAATCTCCCTTTATTGGGAATATATTTCTTCCAGCCCTAACTTGAAAAGCTTAGGTGGTCCTGAGAAGGACCGATAGGCCCAAAAAAGAGCCGTTTTATATCCAAAGAAGGAGGAGGATTAATAGGTAAAATATTTATTTTTTATTGCTGAAAAATTTGGTTATTTCATTGGGGTAAAGTTCATCCGTTCACCGGTTCCACCACATGTTGACAAGCATCATGTACTTCTGTTCGTATTCTATGGCGTAGAAGTGCTACACTTCAATAGGGTAAAAATTAATTTTGTAGTCCATGTCCCGTTGCCAATATTCCCATTCCAAGTCTCTAACGAACAATGGATCCACATCCTGTTGAATCCCCGTAGTTTAGAGTACAGCTCGTCTTCCAGGTCTTGAAGAGTCGAGTGCATTTTTGGTTCAGGCACGTACTTGAACTTTTTGTCAATACGCCATAGCATTTTCTTATTAAAATGTTTCAAGGTACAATCATTGTCATCTTTTTGATTGTAGAATTCGTCACCTTCAAAGTAATCGTCATCGTCATCGTCTAACGGTATTTTCTTATTATTTATTGATGTCTCCGCTGCGACGCATGCCTCCTCCAACTCGGCGTCTGTGATGTCGCAATCCCATTCGAGGTTGGACATGATCTCTTCGTTGCTGTTGATGCTTCAAAACTCCAGACTGAACTGAGCGTGGGAGATGTCTGGTGAAAGAGGGAGGGTGGGGGCAGACCACGTGGTTTTCACAAACAAAAGGAATTCTATGAATTTTTTAACAGGAAGTTCATAAAGTGGGTCATGCGACTGCGTAGAAAGAGCAACTACGCAGTAGGAGCTACTTGACCTTGAACGCGGTCAATCCCTGCTCACTCAGTGGGTGGTTCACCAGGAGCGGGAGGGGGGAGAAGGGAAGGAAGAAAGGATGAGGGGGAGGAGGAGGGGAGGAGGAGGGGGAGGAGGAGGGGGAGGAGGAGGGGGAGAGGGATGGGAGCGAGCAATCTGTGACCTTGGACCCGGTCATTGACCGGCGCCTCGGTTCCTGGAAGTCCATTGTTCTCTAAAGTGCTGCGCAGTAGGAGTAACTGCGTAGAAGGTGCAAAGTGGTGGAAGGGGGAGGGAGAGGGGGATGAGGAGAGGAATGGGAGGAGGAGGAGGGGGATAGGAGGAGGAGGAAGAGGGGGTGGTGGGGAGGGGGTGCCAGCAATCTGTGACCTTGGACCCGGTCATTGACCCTGCTTACGTGCTCGCTCCCGCAGAATGCCCATTCCTATACTACTCATATTAAAAACATCTCTCTAAATGTGTAAAATTATAATAAAGTGGGGACATTCATTATCGTAGGAGAATATAAAGTTAATACTAGGTCTCCTTAGTAACTAGTCATACCTATATAAATCTAAGATGAGTTTAGACTGACATATTGTTAAATCACTTGATAAAATAAGAAACCTTATTAAAAATAGTTTCGTTGTCCTTGTAGTGGCTTAAATCGTTCTACGACAGTAAAATATAATTCAAATGTTTAAGTTATATCTGGGAATTTACCGAACTAACCGAAATATTATAATATTGAATAAAGAGAGATTTAGGATAAAATGAAAATGTAAAACGTATCAAAACTAAGGAGCGCAGTTATGAGGAAACCGGCAGATTTTAGTTATTTTAAGCTGTATTTACAATATTTAACCGTTTCACGACCACACATAACGGTCACATATAGTAGATGTTAACTTACTGTCTAAATATTGTTTATTAAAATACGTATATTTATTTTCAGTGTCACTACGATAACGAATGTTGCAGTGGGGATTGCTCCAACGTCATGTTTTTATTTGCCGGAAAATGCAAGCCTAGATCCCATAACAGGCATTAGATCATCGTTAAGACGACGTACTTGATGTTCAATACCAAGTTGACCCCAATTACCATTTATGATTTCAATACAAAAATGTATCTTTGAGTAAATGTATCCACACAATATTGGTTATTCTGTAACATGAGTTTCATACATTTTTGAAAATTTCGTTTAATAGATTTTTTACACATGAGAGTACCAAAAAAGAAATTACAATAGTGGCCTCGGTCAAGCTACAAAACAATAGTGATAGCATAAGATAAAATAACAACAACGATACATTTAACTCCGGAGCATCAAATGGTTGAGTAACCGGGAGACATATAATATTATCATCTTCAAACATGTTTTTCACGGCTAAGTGACAAAAGAATAAAATGCAGCAAGATATGCAATTAATATTAAAACAAATAGATTTTCAGACAGATAGGATTATTTTCAGATGCATATTGATTTTTCAGTTATCAAGATCCTTCATCTATACTATAGCTTTCCAGAGGTAATGCTAAAATACGACGGGAAAACATACTGTAGTGGTTTCAGCGCATTTAAAAACTAATCATATTTTTAATATAACCAAACGGACTATTATTCATTGATAAAGACAATGAGAAGGACAACTCTACGTCTTTAACCTATGATTTTAGTAGTAATGCCGCACGCTTTGGCCCCAACACAGGGTCTTATGGAGAATAGAATATCATGGACTCTTATGGAGAATAGATTAACATGGACTCTTATGGAGAATAGAATAACATGGGTTCTTATGAGGAATAGAATTCCGGTGTACTTGCCTCCCTCTGTGACTCTTTTGCTACCCTCTGTGGTTGATTATTTATCTTGCAACCCTCTGTGGTTAATTATCTGACCCTCTGTGTTTAATTATCTACCATTTTTGGTAATTATTTAACCCTCACGTCCTTCTGTCTCCTTCACTTCCATCTGTACATCTAGCTACAGCTCCTGTTCTCTCAGTGTACTATAGCTGACGGGTGTAACGTGAAAATTTTAAGTAACCCTATTGACTGGCATGTTAATTCGCGTTCTGCTCAAGGGTTGACACACCCACTACAATTTCGCACTACTATCGCCTCCAGACCTGCCCCCCAGCCATCATTTACTACCTATCCCCAACCACCACCACTACCCAGGCACCAGGCTACCACATCCTCCTGTAACAAATAAACATATTGCATCAACCACATCCCCACCAATTACTATTATCTCGCGCGCTTTCTCTCTCTCTTTGCTCCCTGCTCCCGTTGCCACGGGCTTGTCCCTGCTCCGTTCGTTGCGTTTGGCAAAGATTAAACTTGAGCGTTTGCTTACCATAACATAACCTCACATGCGTGTAACATATCCTCACTTCCTCGTGTCAAGAGTTGTGTCTTACTTGTATGTGTTGACTAACAGTAATATCACTTTCTGTCCTTGTTCTTTATTAAGTAAATTTATCGTTTTGTTTACTTGGTAGTGCTGTGTTTGTATGTGTTGACTAACATATCCTCACTCCCAGTTTCTTGTTTGTCCTGGCAAAAGTAGTGACGTACTTGTATATGCTGACTAACATAACCCCAATCCCAGTAACCTCAGTTTCTTGTTTAATTTGACTATAGTAGTGTTGTGTGTTGTATGTGCTGAGTAACATAACAGTAATCTCACGTTATCATGTACTTGTCTTGTTCACGTCTGACTTATCTATGTTAAGAGCGTTGTATGTCCTGCTAGTGTACAGTAACATCAGTTTTGAGAGTTAACATAAACCTCACTTCCTTGTTTCAAGAGAAGTGTCGTGTGATTTTTAGCGTTATCTGAAATGCTGGTGTAAAGTAATCTCACTTTTAACCGCCAAACTTTCCCGTCATAACCTCACTCATAACACTCCGAAATGTATAACCTTACTGTATTATATTCATTTGCGGTGCACGGTGTACTTCATTTTATTTTTGTGTTGTGTTCGTGTTTATTGTCTTGGCTAGAGTAATGTTGTGTGGTGTATCTATCTAATCTCACTTGGTAGTTTACAGTAAAGAAAGTAAACATACCCTCACTTCCTCGTGGCTGAAGTAGTGTTGTGTTGACTAACATAACCTCACTCTCAGTAACCTCACGTTCCATTCTTGTTCTTTAATGCAGTAACTTCACTTGACTATAGTAGTATTTGTATGTGTTGACTAACATAACCTCACTTTTCCTCACCTCACTTCCTTGTGTCCAGAGTAGCGTTGTGTTTGTATGTGTTGAGTAACATAACAGTAATCTCACTTAAGATTCTAGTTCTTTAATGCAGTCTTGGTAAGAGTAGTGTTTGCTACCTTCATTAGAGTTGTTTTCTGACTTTCGGTAACTTGTAGTTCTGGTTTGACTTGCGTAGTTTGTGTGTTAGTGTTTTTTTGACATGTGTAGTTATACATACGTACTGTGCTCTCCTACATACCATATACCTCTAACGACCGACTCCATTACCTCAGTCTGATTTCAGTCATCATACTGATCAGACGTGTTTTGTGCTGCTCTTGCGTAAGTGTTCTCTTGCACAGATTATTGATTCTGCGTAATTCAGTTATATCCGTGTGAGTTTGACTCTGGTCGGGGTACTTGCTGTTTTAAGCGTTAGCACAGTTCAGCTTGTTTTCAGTATTTAATTCTGTGTTGAAGGAAGGACGTTTCTAAAAAGGACCCTCAAAACCCGGTAAATTTAATTAGTAAAGACGAAACCTATGTTAGACACTTTAGGCTTTACGGGAGTAACGCTGTTTTCAAATTCACTAAACCGCCAAGAGGTATCTCTTAGTTTGATTGGATTCGTAAAGGTTTTAATCAAATTGTTGAAAAGGCTAAAGCCGACGCTGTACCCACCGACTATCTCGGGTTTAAATTACAGTCTATAAGTTTAAAAAGTGCTGAACCGGGGTACGTAGCTTTGAGACCGGTCTCTGAAGTTGGCGGTGATGTTATCTGGGATATTTTCGGGGGCATAATTCAATCGAATTCAGAATTAATTACCAGCAGTGACACGTTTAGAGTTTATGTTACGAGGATTAACGTCCCCTAGGTAAAGGGAGAGTACGTCCAGAGATGTACAACACCTTTGATGAAGAATCTAAAGCTAGGAAGGGTATAGTAGTAATTAATAATAAAGATACCGTTTAACATCCTCTAACTTTCAATATTGTTGGAGGGTAGGAAAGGGTTATTTAGGGGATGATGGAGGGGTGTAAAACTTTATAATTTAATATTTTGAGAATGGCTCTGCCGATTCTCATGAAACTTGGTATATATGTACTTGTTAATCTCCTCTATATCTTACCAAAACCTAAACTCTGTACTGCAGTTAAACATCGAAACAATTGCAGGAGCTATACTATGAAATGTAATCTCTTGAGAATGGCTTGGCTGATTCTCATGAAACTGGTATGTATAAACTTGTTATAATTCTCTACATCTTACAAAAACCTAAACTCTGTACTGTGGGTAAGTATCAAGACAGTTGAAGGGGATCTACTTTAAAATGTAATATTTTGAGAGTTGTTGGGGCGATTGAAATGCAATTTGGTACTTATTAACCCACGCTAAAATTTAAACCCTGTAATGAAGAAACATCACAAATACTGGTCAGGGCCATATCTCAAGATCTGTTGTACTAGTTTTCCAGAATATTTGCAAGTTTTAGCTTCTTGGTTTTTGGATGATAAAATAAGAGAGTACAATCCAGATTCATTGATAAAGGTAGATTGATATTGAAAGTTAAGGGGGGTGTGTTTATATACCCCCCTTCAGAGAGTATATTTCCAGCCTTACACTTATCTTCCTCAGCTACACCTTTACCATTAATATCACTGTCAAACACTAATGATTGAAAAATATTAAACATACAAGAAAACTGGTGATAAACCAACACAAAATAAATTTTGACTGATTCTTTAACGTGAAGGTACTGAAAGTTAAATGGGCCAAAACACCTCCCTTTGCTAAAATATCTCTCTGGCAGTTTTAATAGAGTTGTAGCTGTTACAATCAAGGTAATTATTGTTCAGGTGTGTTGCCTTTTTAGCTGTTGTTTAGAATCAATTGGGTTCATCAGGCTCTGTCTTTTTATTACTACGTTAACTGGGGATAAGTCCTAAGTCTGTAGAGGCTAGCATGTGAATGTTGGGAACTGTAAGTTTTAACTTCTATTTTATTTGATAAAATTAAGTGAATAAATACCTGGTTTGCTGATGTAAACTGTGTTTGATTGATAGTTCAAAGGGGGCGTGAATCGCGCCCTCTTGTGGTTGGGGTGGGGAAGGAGGGTTCGTATGGTACTTCAGACGTACTTTACGCATGATCTCTGTTTGCGTGCTTTGTATCTTGTTAACCCAAGATGTGAGCAATATCTTTAGTTTAGCTACAGCTGTGAAATAATTGTGATTGAAAAATATTAAACATACAAGAAAACTGGTTACAAACCAACACAAAAATAATTATCTTTTGACTGATTCTTCAACGAGAATATAAACCAATGAAGGTGTTGAAAGTACTGAAGATCAAGAGGGTCAGACAACTGACCCCCCTTCAGAGAGCATATTTAAAGAGTTCTAGCTGTTACAATTAAAGTAATTATTGTTAAGGTACGTTGATTTTTATCCGTTGTTTAGAAGCAGTTGGGTTCATCAGGTTCTGTCTTATTATTAGGTCATTAACTGGGTATAAGTCCTGAGTCTGTAAAGGCTAGTAAAATCTGTAAACAGCCCCCCATTTTCATAAGTAGCGACTTTATACTCCCAAAACTCATACATGTCCAAGATCACATAGCCTTTTTCTACAGCTTTTCTAATTTTATCCAAGGTCCATGTTCCTACCATTGCCCTTTCCTCACTATCATGAAAACATCCCCCTTGATTTAATGTTTCCCCGCAAGTTCTACATAAAACAACCATCAATTTATTATTCATTTTAGCGGGGAGTACGGGATGATACAGGTTGTAAGGAGGTAGAATTTTGCATTTTAACAAGCCCTCTACTTCAAGGCCTCTCTCTCGGCACTCATTTCCAACATAAATAGTAGGATGACCCACGGGATACTTGCAATATTTATTCACAAACGGATAAAGGGAACAGACATTGACGTATTGGATTGTTTCTCCCTCTTCACATTTGCAATACGTTTTAGTATTACCCGTTCTACCTCCAAAGAAGGAATCTCTAGAATTAAGTGGAAGTGTGTTTAGAATGGACAGTTGGTTCAAGTGATTTAGTTTTTTGTCTTTTTTCAATTTATTAAATTCACACTCCCACATCTCTAAAACTTCATAGCTATTAAATTTTTCCATTTTGGATTTGGTTCTCTCGTAACGGAGATACAAACTGTCTGAGGGATCCTCCGGCAGAGGTTCTTCTCTGCTGTATTGATAACATTTTGGACACCCGTGCCAGTAACACCCGTGAAACTCATAGATGTTTTCCCCGTCAAACCCATCTACTTTTAGTCCATAAATTTTAACTTCTTTGCCTCGGCCCACATGTTGAATCAATACTCCACGTTTCTCCTCCTCCCATGTTAACCACTGTAAAGCAATGGTTGACTGATTGTCTGTAAGTCGGTACCCTGATTTTGGTATAAGCCCAATAGTATTTTCTTTTAAGAAGTTACGGCGGAAGGCCAAGTTACATGCACTGGCGATTGTTATAGCCTCGAGAAAAGGATTTACGTTACATTCTTGAAGAAGTAAGGCTCTAAATTTAATACATGCCTGAGCTAAAATCTTCACGTCGGAGATACAGTACTCTAAGATTTCCTTTTGAAAATCAAACACGTAGTCTTCAGCGACTCGTTCATCGTACCATATCTCAAAGGCCTTTTGTGGTTTCTCAAACATTGATTCCGGACAGTAGCATTTTTTGCCAGGAATGGGGCCGACATAATTTTGGTTCGCCAGAGTGTTGAAGAGGTGGGGAAAGTAGCCCTTCTTTTTCTCGGGAGGCAGATCAAAAGCTTTAGGGAGTGCAGCGAGGGCCATGGGAAAGTAGCTAAGTGAGTCCACAAACCTTATGTTGACTACTTCAATCAATATAGCTTTAGTTCCCCGAGGAGTTATTTTTGGTGTAAATTTAGTTTCTTCCATAATATACTGTAGTATGAATTAGAAATCCAAAACCTTGCCCGTTGTGGGCAATTACACAGACATCTTTAATTTTTGTTCGAAATCCCATGATATAATCCATGAAGTGTTTTACCGGTTCTTTTTCAAATACCCTTTGCCGTTCCTAGAATGTTTCACACTCACCCCCATTAATACATTTAAAGCAGTACTGTTGTGATACGCACAAGTTTACTATATGTACTTTTTTATCGGGATCTGAGGGAAGTGACTCATCCTGCCTTGTTTCCAAGTCAAAGGAAATAAACAAAAAATCACGGTCTTTCGGTGTTCTCCTATCTACCCTTATGAAACACTGATGTGCGGGGTCTTTGAACGCTTCGCAGGGTTTACAGTAAACATCTCCGCATACATGAGCTGTCTTACGTCTTTTTGGATAAATAATTTTCTTACAGTCACGGCTGAGTTTTACAGTTTTACAAATTTGCCCTTGATGGGCTACTAAACACCGCTCATTTTTGAAGAAACGGTTGCAAAAACGGCATGTGATGTCTCCGTGTTCTAGTTTACAGGGCGGGGAGATGGAATGGCAGGAGGTGCATCTGTTAGAGCATCGATACTCATGTCTGTTGCTATAGGGAATATGACAGGCTTCACAAAAGAAAATACAAACAAATGCGGCAGTTAAGTTTGTAATTACATTGTAATGACCGTTGTGAAAGAGAAGGTTAATTTTTAATTTAGCGTCCTCATTACCTTTCTCAAAGTAAACATCCCGGTCTTTTTTGTCGTAGTTGTAGACGGTAATTTTGTATTTTTTTAAGATGGGACTGAAATTTTTCAAGCTCAGGGATTCCTGCACCCTCCTCCGGCATTTCTACACGGGCTTTTTCTATGAGCTTATTAGCTCTGAAAGTTTGTCTTTTCCCCTTGTCCTGACATATTGCTTTGTACTGAGGATCATTTTTTGCAAGTGCTTTGCCTACTACCAACGCTATAGCCAAAGATAAATTGTCTTTATTATTAATTACTACTATACCCTTCCTAGCTTTAGATTCTTCATCAAAGGTGTTGTACATCTCTGGACGTACTCTCCCTTTACCTACGGGGACGTTAATCCTCGAAACATAAACTCTAAACGTGTCACTGCTGGTAATTAATTCTGAATTCGATTGAATTATGCCCCCGAAAATATCCCAGATAACATCACCGCCAACTTCAGAGACCGGTCTCAAAGCTACGTACCCCGGTTCAGCACTTTTTAAACTTATAGACTGTAATTGAAACCCGAGATAGTCGGTGGGTACAGCGTCGGCTTTAGCCTTTTCAACAATTTGATTAAAACCTTTACGAATCCAATAAAACTAAGAGATACCTCTTGGCGGTTTAGTGAATTTGAAAACAGCGTTAGTCCCGTAAAGCCTAAAGTGTCTAACATAGCTTTTGTCTTTACCAATCAAATTTACCGGGTTTTGAGGGTCCTTTTTAGAAACGTCCTTCCTTCAACACAGAATTAAATACTGAAAACAAGCTGAACTGTGCTAACGCTTAAAACAGCAAGTACCCCGACCAGAGTCAAACTCACACAGATATAACTGAATTACGCAGAATCGATAATCTGTGCAAGAGAACACTTACGCAAGAGCAGCACAAAACACGTCTGATCAGTATGATGACTGAAATCAGACTGAGGTAATGGAGTCGGTCGTTAGAGGTATATGGTATGTAGGAGAGCACAGTACGTATGTATAACTACACATGTCAAAAAAACACTAACACACAAACTACGCAAGTCAAACCAGAACTACAAGTTACCGAAAGTCAGAAATCAACTCTAATGAAGGTAGCAAACACTACTCTTACCAAGACTGCATTAAAGAACAAGAATCTAAAGTGAGATTACTGTTATGTTACTCAACACATACAAACACAACGCTACTCTTGACACAAGGAAGTGAGGTTAGGAAAAGTGAGGTTATGTTAGTCAACACATACAAATACTACTATAGTCAAGTGAAGTTACTGCATTAAAGGACAAGAATAGAAAGTGAGGTTACTGAGAGTGAGGTTATATTAGTCAACACAACACTACTTCAGCCACGAGGAAGTGAGGGTATGTTTACTTTCTTTACTGTAAACTACCAAGTGAGATTAGATAGATACACCACACAACATTACTCTAGCCAAGTCAATAAACACGAACACAAAACAAAAATAAAATGAAGTACACCGTGCACCGCAAATGAATATAATACAGTAAGGTTATACATTTCGGAGTGTTATGAGTGAGGTTATGACGGGAAAGTTTGGCGGTTAAAAGTGAGATTACTTTACACCAGCATTTCAGATAACGCTAAAAATCACACGACACTTCTCTTGAAACAAGGAAGTGAGGTTTATGTTAACTCTCAAAACTGATGTTACTGTACACTAGCAGGTCATACAACGCTCTTAACATAGATAAGTCAGACGTGAACAAGACAAGTACATGATAACGTGAGATTACTGTTATGTTACTCAGCACATACAACACACAACACTACTATAGTCAAATTAAACAAGAAACTGAGGTTACCGGGATTGGGGTTATGTTAGTCAGCATATACAAGTACGTCACTACTTTAGCCAGGACAAACAAGAAACTGGGAGTGAGGATATGTTAGTCAACACATACAAACACAGCACTACCAAGTAAACAAAACGGTAAATTTACTTAATAAAGAAGAAGGACAGAAAGTGATATTACTGTTAGTCAACACATACAAGTAAGACACAACTCTTGACACAAGGAAGTGAGGATATGTTAAACGCATGTGAGGTTATGTTATGGTAAGCAAACGCTCAAGTTTAATCTTTGCCAAACGCAACGAACGGAGCAGGGACAAGCCCATCGCAACGGGAGCAGGGAGCAAAGAGAGAGAGAAAGCGCGCGAGATAATAGAAATTGGTGGGGAGGTGGCTGATGCAATATGTTTATTTGTTACAGGAGGATGTGGTAGCCTGGTGCCTGGGCAGTGGTGGTGGTTGGGGATAGGTAGTAAATGATGGCTGGGGGGGCAGGTCTGGAGGCGATAGTAGTGCGAAATTGTAGTGGGTGTGTCAACCCTTGAGCAGAACGCGAATTAACATGCCGGTCAATAGGGTTACTTAAAATTTTCACGTTACACCCGTCAGCTATAGTACACTGAGAGAACAGGAGCTGTAGCTAGATGTACAGATGGAAGTGAAGGAGACAGAAGGACGTGAGGGTTAAATAATTACCAAAAATGGTAGATAATTAAACAGAGAGGGTCAGATAATTAACCACAGAGAGTTGAAAGATAAATAATCAACCACAGAGGGTAGCAAAAGAGCCACAGAGGGAGGCAAGTACACCGGAATTCTATTCCTCATAAGAACCCATGTTATTCTATTCTCCATAAGAGTCCATGTTAATCTATTCTCCATAAGAGTCCATGTTATTCTATTCTTCATAAGACCCCGTGTTGGGGCCAAAGCGCACTGCATTACTACTGATTTTATGAGTATCGACGTTGCCAAATATATTCATATGTAAGGTTAGTGCACGCTTTTCATACAAATCATACT
Source organism: Allygus modestus (assembly GCA_963675035.1). NCBI lineage: Eukaryota > Metazoa > Arthropoda > Insecta > Hemiptera > Cicadellidae > Allygus > Allygus modestus. The sequence continues at coordinate 479,734,003 of OY776112.1, read as the reverse complement.
TTTAGGTTTCTACATAATCACATAGGTCGAGAATTTGTGTCTTGGCTTCATATTAAATGTTAAATAAGAAGACAAGTTTGTAGATACACAGAGGCTGAAATTCCTTTCATGACGTTAAACTTTCAGATATGTACCGTATATACCGTATCATTTATTTGTGTTTTTATTTAAATACTTACTTATCTATCCGATCTATCTCCGTCCCAGACTTACATATGACAAAATAGAACTCGTATTTTCAACGGTTGTCAACAGAACCTGAACCTTCTTTTGATTTTTACCTTATTTCACCCTCTTTGGTGAAGTGAAAGGATTTGAACCACCTATAACTCGTATAGCTTGCACTAGATAGTACCTCATTTGAGATGCAAACTAAATCTAGGAATTTTACTGTTTACTAGACTAACTGTTGTAAGTTATGAATTGCACGTGTATCACTGAACCTTATCTGCCTTTACATTTACAGCCACCTTCACCCCGGCACCTTGCCAAGTATATAAAACATGTTAACGACTGTAGCAGACCTGTAACTGTTTGGGAGCGATACCCTTTTTCCGATTGATGATTTATTTCTGAAATAATGTTGAACTAACCGTTCTTAGCGTTTCTGACAAAAATGTTGCCTCAAAAACGCAACTCGTATGGTATTAATAAAATAAAAGTAGATGATACTCAGCAATATTCTCTGTTTGGATGCCTCACTAGGATATAAGCGACGATATTATAAATACACCCGTTGCAGCAATCCTGCATACTCAGCAAATTTCCAACGCATATATATATATATATATATGTCTCACTACTACATAAAGCCAATTTCCAAGTTCCACAAAAATAAAACCATAAACAAGTGATATATAACATTATATGTATTCTCCCTAAGGATAACATTAGAGTTCAGGAGGCAGGTTGTTCTAGAACAAGGAAGATAAGTAATGCGTTTTTTTTCAATTATCAATATAACTGAACCAGGTGAAATTAAATACCAAGTTATATAAATTTAAATTCATAATTAAGGAAGATATACAACTTTACTTATTCTCCATATGAATAACATAGGTGCCGAGTATACAGGTTTGCTGCTACGGGGACTATCAATAAAAAACTTGTTTTTTGTGTTAATACCAATATACCACAACTAATTGAAGCCACATACCAAGTATCATCAATATACATTGATAAATAATCGAGATATCAAATGTAATTTATTCTCCATAAGGATAACATTGGACAACGTACTGTGTTTAGCACTTTGAATATCTCCGCAACGCCAACGGATGGACGTAGAACAACAATTAAAACACCGAAATGTATTTTTGTTGAGCTAAACGTATTGATGATAATAAATGTGAAGTTTTTATTAAAATTATCTTAGAAAAATCTAAAAACCTTTTTCCTATGAGATTAACATGGTGCACGATTTTTTTTATTTCCTCCCAAACCACTGAACCTAGGTTAATGATTAAAAGTACTAAATTATTTGTATTTTAATCTCTATAAAATGGAGATAACTTAAATTGGGTGTTTTTAAAATTTTGGGGTAAAAATTGCAAAAAAATTATTTTTGGAAAATTGTAAACCCCCATAAACTACGGTAATAGCTTCTTCCCTACAGGATAAATTTGCTAAAGGTAACGCGTTTCGATTCCCGGGGTGGCATGACTTTGAGAGGTTTGACCCGTTGTCCTCAATTTTAGAACTATAAAAAAGTAGATTAATCTTGAAAATTAGAGACCGTTATATCTTCTCTCACCAAAATGGTGGCTATATAAATTTCCCAAAACAACCTTGTGTTCTAAATCTGGATGGCCAATTTTTTATATTTAATTTTAATAAGTAAAAATTTAATTACATTTTTTTAATTAAATTAAATTTATTTTATTTTATTTTATTCACGTTGTAATATAAACTTCCAGTGTACTATTTTTTTGAAACTGTTAAATTCTCCAAGATTTGCTTTCCAGTTTAGAATAAAATTTTTCGGAATGTTTACAGGCTGTAATTTTGGTTAGGGAACAGATAGCGGTCTCTAACTTTCACCATTTATCTACTTTTTTTAGTTCTTAAAAATAAATGGTTACTCAAAGGGGTTAAATTTATCATTTTACCATTTTAACTTGCCCCCAAAATTCCCTATTTTTGGGTAAAAATAAAAATTTGTAGTAATGTAAAAATATACTCAACTTAATATCACTACCCAAAATATGTTATTTATATTAAGAAATAAAAAAGGAGGTCCTGACTTTTTATTGACCCTGAGATTATTTATTGATGAAATTATATTACAATACCCGTTTGTCCTACAATTACCCTAATTTACAATTTAATACCAATAAAAACAACATCGATTATTTATTGCAATAGAGTAGTACGCAACAATTATGAAAAATAATGGCATAAATTTATATACAATTTATAATATAATTCTGAAGGACGGATTAGTAATTTTTTGGTTGTTTTTTATTAGTTTAAAAAACATCAAAGAATTTATCCATGGTAAAAATTATATTCTACAAAAAAGTGAGCTTATGGAAATTAAGTGAACAACTGAGTTTTAAACATAAGGAAAACATTTGTTTAGAAATAAGCACTAATTTTCGGCGTGGTATAGTAATTTCCCTAATGCCACTGTGTCTTTACTTAACTCAAATGGGGCACAGATAATGTTTTTTAAATGCTACTATTGGACATTGTGTTAGTTGTGACTTACTGAGGTCGAAACTCGAGTCACTATCAAGTCATCAAGTCTTATTCAGAATTAATGACTCATTAAAAATAGCTGCTTCGTGTTTTGATCTACTCGATTCAGGAGGAATACACAATACATAACAATAATAAATATGTAGAGAATAACTAGTTAGTACTTGCTAGTTTGTTTAAGGTGAGACATATGTTTACATCATTAGTTTAATGTGAGTTAATATGCAAGTTTTATTAATAATGCTATAAGCTTGCAAATGTATTTGTTTTTGTTACTATTGAATTATGCATGTACTGGTTTTGTATGCTTGCCATGTACACTGGCAAATGCCGTTTATACTCAAAAATAAATAATTGCTGTTGGTTCTATTAGTTTTATTGTTTTTAACAATAAACACAAAATAATTGTCGTTATAAGAGACTCCCAGAGAGGAAATTATTTAAACTTTGATGATAATAGCATGTTGCATTTAAAATGTATAGTTTAGAATTCCATAGACCATCCTGGAATTAAAAAGGGGGACCAAATAAACTACAGCTAAACTGGATGGCATCAGATGGGAAAAATGTGTTCCAAATGTTTGAAACATTTTAGTGAGTATAAAGCGATTATTTTATATTTAAAAAGGTCCACCCGATCGATGTTGTGGGCTATGCTTATCTCCATTGTCAACAGCAACTCTAACATTTATATTGAAACGAAAGGATCTCTAGGGAAATAACATCGAGTTTATACGGAGTGACAACTTTGTCATCGTATATAATAATGATTCACTGTTATGAGTGCACATATAAATTATAATGATGAAATAAGACAATTGGGGTCTTTTTAACTTGCAGACTGTTTTACTGAAATTGAAAAACTTGAAGATTTTTACCTTCTTTTTTATCTCCCTATTTTATGAAATATGTTGTGGACGCCTTATTTAAAAGAATTAATGAATGAGATTTGTCTTCCAAAATGATGGCGCTTTTGCTATATTTATTTTAGTAAATGTTCAGATTGTACTATATGGTAGATTCTATGGGTATGGATGTGTCTTCTTGAGTTTAATTAAAACAAAGATAAATTGTACAATAAATGTTAATTATATAATATACATTTGAGGTTTAGTCCTGTTTTTTGCCGTGTTCATTATTTTAATTACATTTAATCTCAGAGCTAGAACTTCCAACATAGAGGAACCTAGGGGAAGCTCTACTTTATTAATTCATCTTTGTTTTTTCGTTAGGATTTCCCCTATTTTACTTAGTTTATGACTCAACTAGACCTAAGCTTCAAAAGTCCTATGCATATGTATACTATATGTAATAAACTACAATTATTATTATCAGTTTTACATTTATGCTAATCTAACTGTAAAACTGTTTAAGCTAATTAATACACAAATATGTATATATATATATATATATTTTGTATTAAATGGTTCTAAATGCTTATATAAAATAACTCTCAATCAAGTATACATTAAAATATATACTAACAACATACCTAACTTAAGTGGTTTGCCAGACTATAAAATATAGGTACGATGGTTCTGGTTCTCTTTAAGAAATCATAAATGTTTTGGTACGTTACCAAGACATAGTTTATATTTTTCCACTGCAAGAATTCTAAAGGATACAAGGCTCCTTGGACCACCGTCAGTCCTAATCCCTTGCCATTGCAACGATCTTTATATGGCTTTATTCGTTTCAATGTAACATAGCTACAGGTTTTTTACCTCTCTCGTAACATCTGTTATACTTACAACCTAATTAACAGAGAGCTAATACTTCCTATTTGGAACGTTTTTCGCCATACATTTCAAAACGTTGCCAGAACATGTTGAGCCGTGACAACTTCCACCGGCGAATGTCACGCCTCACTTAGTTAAGTTTTGTTATAGTACTGTTTGTTGTGTCCTTGATCTGACGTCTCCATTTGCACAGCTGTGCAGGAATCCTTGGGCGTCCACTTGTGAACCCCTAAGCCAATTTCCGTTGCACAACGTGGTGCCTCGTCATAGATTGAGCGACTGTCAGAAGAGGAGCATCTTTGGTGAATTTGGTCAATCAGTTTAGTGTAAAATAAATTTGTATAAATGTTTTTGTTCGTTTGTGTGTTTGCCATGATGTTCTTCTAAGCGAGCCGCTACCGTCTGATGGGGTCCTGGAGGGAAGCGACAGTACCACCCAACACCATGAGCGTCGGCGGAGAGGGATTTCCAGGGGGGTCTGCCCCCTTCACTTCTGCCTGCCTATTGGATCTGGGCCCCCTCTCCTGCCTGGCCTGTCGCCCTCCAGTGGTCACCGCCGTTTGACCTCGCCCAGAACCGCCTGCCGCAAGTTTTGAGATATATATATTTTATTTATTTATTTTTGCTGTGGTCAATGTGAACTGCCGGACTTGGGATTGTGTATTGTTATTTAGTTTTAGGCACAGCTATTTATTTGTCGTAATTTACTTATTTAAGGGGGCCCCTACAAAATTAATTTAGATTGTAATTGTAATTGAAATGCCTGTTTGTACTTCTGTTTCATATTTATTTATTGATTTGTTGATTTTCATTTATTTATTGATTAATTTATTTATTGTTGATTTTTTTATATAATTTATTTATAACTTTCGCAAATTTGTCTTGAACAGAAAATTACCTAAATAATTGAAAATTTTAAAATTGTTTTAAATGCAATCCTTTTGAAATAGACACTGCAGTTTAACTTAAAAAAAGAACTGCAAACTAGAAGGACAGGTGAGGAGATATTGAGGCTATCTGATTTTTGTTAATTCACATGTATTGATGCTTGGTGTTTTAATTACAGCTTGTGCCTCTCAAACGGTGAGTTTCATTGTTTTTTCCTCCACGGTCTTCCTTTATTCTTTAGGTAGGGTTGTGAGCCGCCCCTTGCCCCGCGTCCATGGGAGCACGCTTCCAGTTCATGGTTCGCTTGGGTGCGGGTGCGGGGGCGTGGTTCAATGCGAATGTTTGCTATGACTTTCGCATATCCCGCTGCAGCCACACGTCTCATACAATGTTTGGAAATTACAATGCTCTGTCTCATCTTACGACTAAAACAACAATTAAAACTACTGAAGTAATCGTTAATATATATTAAAATGTCAAGTACTTTAAAATTCCTACAATATCTAAGAGTTTCTATATGTTTTCAGGGTAATAGCAATAAGGTACTTAAACATTTGATTCTTACATACTGTAAAACATTTATTTAAAGCACGTTAGTTCTTTTTACCAGCCACATTCTTAAAAATGCTCTTAAAATAATTTTAAAACCAATATCATGTATTTAAATTAGTTCATAATTATATCATTGAAATAATTGTTTAGTAATTCAAATAATGGATTGTGTGGCTAAGCATTTCAGAACAAAATAGGCCAAAAATAAAATTAGAAAAATTAAATAATAGAAAAGCTAGACATTATTAGCATTTTTTCTATAATATAATACGGGCATAACATACGGGTAGCTAATGTTTCAAAAATAAAATAACAATTTCAGATGTACATTTCCTAAACAACTTCCGACAATCCGCTAGTAATCTGCTTCGTTCTGCTACTATAAGAGAGGAGATTAATATAGATTCAATAACATCAGACAGCAAATAAACTTGTTTGTGCAGTAGGTTTAAAGTAACAAAGAGTAACGTCTTTGTTTACATATCTCAGTAGGTTAGTGGTATGGGGCAATGGCTGTAAACACTCAGTCAGTGTTTACTCGAGAAAACTTCACAGGTAGGCATTTCAGCGAAAGGTTAAAAGTTATATAATTCTTACAAGAAATATAGTAATAGCATATTTCATCATTAGAACCAAAAGTGGCGCTTTCGATACTCAAAATTAACGGTCAAGGCAGAGCCTTGGCCGGGAAATGACCAGGAATCGAAAAGTCACTTTTAGGCGTAACGACAAATTTACTTTTACAAATAAAAGTTTAGAGATACTACTAAAATCCACGTTGAATGTTTATTGGAATGAAAAGGTGACTTCAGCTGTTCAGAATTAATTATAACAAGTTAATCCGTTGTTAACAAGTTTAAGTGGAAGTTTAGAATCTTACCAGACTTGACTAATTTGTAGCCTTGGATTTGCATTGAGTGAAATTTAATCAACAGGCTTATAACGCATTTAATATTTGAACATATAAAGAAAGTAGTATAATATTTTTAAATGATATTTTTAAGTGGTCTTAATATTGTTCAGTATTTTCCTAATAGACAATTAGTTTCTCTACCACATAATGGTAAAAATTACGTTTTAAACTAGAAGTAATCTATTTATTTTCTATCAAATAAAAAAAATAGACACATTATATTTATGACTGACATGTTTGTGGGTGAGGTGTATGCCATTGTTGGACACAATATTTGGCTTCACTCACCTACTTTTTGTGGTTTCGGAACTGGTCAAACACTTTCACAAAACACGGACATATTACGAATAAAACAAATTGTTGTAGGTGACCAGCTCGCGTGCGGAAAAAATAAAGTCAATAAATCCCTAAAGAAGCGGAACGTTATTTCGGGGGCGGGAATCATCCGATGGTCTTCTGGAACCATTGATTTTTTGTTTTTATTCGTCAACAAAAACCATCACAGTCACAGTTCTCTCAGAATCCATTGACGTGTACTAGCTAGGGCTGAAGCTCGGTACGTCTCAGTCTGTATTGAGTAAGAGCACTTCCTACCACACAACCTCAGATGGTGGAGGACAGAAAAGGATTATTCTGACTTAACAGAGAGTCTCACATTTAAAGAAAAACGCCACCGCAGAAACAACGAGCATAAAAGGTCTGGACACAGGCGTCAGCCAAATTAATTTGCCAATATATTGATCATTTATATTTTTTAAAACCAATACCAACCTCTAAAGCGGCATAGACCAGCCCGGAATCTATAGGGACATATACTAAACTATCAAATGGCGAGATAATAACTGAAAAGGCAAAATCTGGTGGTAATGGTTAAAAATATATTTATAGTGATGAAAGATTAGGGTAAGCTTACGTACCAAAAGATGACTGGCCTTATATTCTATTGACACCATATTTATTTTAGCCAGTTGAATTCGGCCTTTAGACAGTTTGAGTTTCTTTTCCTTTGGTTGGTCTTTTCAAGTGCTATCCCAATATGTCTTTATTTAAAAGGTTACAATTAAACTATTATATTACTTTCCCGCACTGCTTCCACGAAGATGTGCATTCAACATCTTGTATGCCTCTTGTTGTTTCTGTTTTCTAATGAGACTCCCTGTGGTAGCCCTCCTCGATGTATGTCAGCGCATGCCCTTATAGAGTCAGTGATGCTTCTTCCTGATATTTTAACTAACTACTCCTCTCTTATTTACCAAAAATGTTGCATGAAGCTCTCTAACAGAGCTAAATTTATTTTTGCAATGTATAAAATTATCACACATTGCTTCTTGTAAATTTCGATACGTTTTTTATTTTGTTGCTATTTAGGTACTCTGGTGTACTCATCGACTCGTTACCCAACCACAGGCAACTTTGATCATTAGAGGATCAATTTGTTGTGTATGTAATGACACCATGTTTTATATATTTGTTTTCAATAAACTATTATTCATTCATTCAATATCTTATATATTGGAGTTCATAATAGTATGGGTGACGGAAGGTATTCATAAATTACTACTACGCCACACTTGTATACGTTCGCAAGGTTGTACCCTAAGGGATTAAAGACAACGAGTTATACTTTCTAGGCCTACATTTTTAAACAAATAGTTCATAACTATTACCTACATTAAACGATGTTACCTACATTACAAGATGACTCTCATGCACCACTAAACTACTGTAATTGATCAGATAATATATCAACAGTCATAAACACTCCATTTCAGAATGTGTTTCACAGCCAGTGACGACCTACGCTGGATATTACAGATTACCACAGCTTTACTGTTGCCATCTATCACGAGATTACTGATGTACGAAAGGGTAGGGTTTTAAAATTGTATTCCTAAGAGTACTAAACAATTCAAAAGAAGTAATTCTTACTGAGTATAGTATTCTCACTGAGTTTTATTTTACTAATATATTTATGAAAATTAATAGACTATGGTGTGAAAATGAAATAACTGTAACTGAAACTGAAATAATAACTGGAACTGTTGTAAAACTGAAATAATAACTTTTATGTTTTCAACATATTTACAATCTAATGTGGATATTTTATACAAACTAAAAAATCATAAATTGAACTCCGTCGTGAGTGATAAATTGATTCTAAATATTTTATAATTGTTTCAAAACTGTAATTTAAGTCAGTTTAGGGGATAATTATAGTGGTTTATTATCATATTAGTTTATTTAATAGAATATTAAATTTTATTATTACGAGATCAAATTAGTTAAACATATTTTTCATCCTCCAGGAGAGAGCATTTGGCCCAAAGTGTACTCTATAAATGTGGATATATTTTTTTTCCTTCGTCTGTGGCTCTCAATATTCTATACGAGCGATCATCATTAATGATAAATCATGCGAATTTTTCATATGCAGTAATTTATTCAGCATTCATGAGATTCATTCACCTTAGAAAATGCTTGCATGAATATAAAATTCGTTTTAAAATTATGATAAATTTAAAGAGGCTGTAAAAACTGTTTACAACATTAGAATAAATTAAAATCTATTAAAATCAGTTATAATCATCGTATTGCCTTGATCATAAAGTCTGTAACACAGTGCAGGGTTCACATAGGAGATGAATTCAATCTACGAAGATATGTGTTTTAAAATGTATCCAAACTATCAGTTTACAGCAATATTTAACATAAAATATTGTTAATAATTAATATATTATTCAAGATATTTATATAAAATAAAATTATAATGAAAAGGTTTCACATTGCCTTCACTGTGTATTCAACCTTACTTTTTAATATTAAATATTTAAATATTGTTGATGAACAGTGACTCTTGGTTACTTTATTAATAAAGCAAACACTGCGATGAGTTATATATTAACAATAACTTGTATTGCCACGTGTAGGAGCTTATACAAAGTTTAAAGCTGGTCTGTTGTGATAGGTTTGCTTAGAAACTAATGACGAACGATCTCCAACTTTAATGAGATTGTAACCAATACACGCCGCCTTTCAAATTCAGATTAAATACGAGGCAATTTACAACTTATGTAAACAAGATTCGTACTATAAACCATTATAGTTAAAATACACACTGGTTTTTTATACGATTAGTAAAATTTATAGTATAAATACTTTTGGTCAATGCGTTTTTTTATGATTATCGAAAAGGTTTTTATATTTATTATAGATTGATCACCTATCATAACTAATAATGTTTTATTGAAAATAAATATTGTTATACTTTTTTCATATTTCTTTATCCACAGTTATTGGGATTGTTTTACCGTTGCATGTAGTATAAATAAAACTCAATTCATGACAGTAAAATAAAAACACACCTTATAAGCTAAGACAAGTTATGTAAACAATGTATTTCGTTTTATAAAACTAATATATTTTCTGAATCCAAATCTGTATGTATTACGTTGAGGACTATGAATCTAACCCGAGCAATCTATGAATGTTACGACCAACCCAACACTCGCAATCCAGGTAAGTATAAGCAAACCCGAAGCCCAGAAGATTGTATTAAATGTGCTTTTTAAAAACAAAATAACGATTCAAATTGAATCCATATCGATAGCCAGAAAAAATGTATATAACGGATATGTTATTCATACAGTATTAAATAGAGATTTCAGCTAGGTTTTGGAGTGTAGAATATGTAGTGGCCTTAAATATGTTAATTTAAAAATGTATTATCAAGCGTATTACTAATTTCCTGGCTCCTTTGGGTTTGTTATGTCTATGAATGAAATATAATATATATTTATTTCTAGTTACTGGTGTAGAAAGTTTTAAAATATGTTTTTATTTCCATTTTAGTTTATTTATTTTACAACTAAACTGTCACCAACATATTTTGTTACTAAACAAAATATGTACAAAAATGCAATTTACAGGCTATATCAGTAAAAACTTAAACATTTACTATGGTTATTTAATTGCAAAGTACCATGAAATAACAACAAACAATACAATTTAAACTATGTAAATTTACACTAATATTATCAATTTTGTTAGTTTAAATGTAATTAATAAACAATTATTTCTTCAACATAAATCAGTTTAAAAATAAACGAAATGTAGATTATATGCCTCGATGTATTTTTTTATTAGTCATTCAAGTTAAAGAAAGGAAAAAAGAGCCGAAATTAATTTAATATCTGCAAGTAATATTCATTCGGTCTTTGTTATCAATTAAGGTTTTCAAAGTTATAAATATTACGCCCTTATAGTCATTGTTTTACCGTTGTATTTAGCATAAATTAAACACAATTCATAAACGAAAAATAATTCACGGACAAATCTTCTAAAACAGAAGTCGAGTGTTTATTTTTACATAGATCGTAATCATACTATAGTATATTATATTAATTGCTATTTTAGGCCAATAATGCGTCTGTCCAAGGAAACTCGGCATCCATGTTACTTTTATAATATTACTCTCCAGTAATTTGCCATTGTATACACAGCTGGCATTTAAAACTGTAGAATTATACAGACCTAACTACCTTCCGTGCACAATACAGGGCGACAAACACCAACTTAGAAATAGTTTATATCTCTACTTAATCCGTATTAATGGTTTATATACATTATGGTAATACAAATACTATAAATAATACAAGTACAATGATAATACAATGTCTAATAAAAATACTTTGGTAGATTAAATAGTAAAAAAGAAAACTAGACTATACTTGGTAACCTATCAATCACAGCAAAATAAATAATTACACACCAACACAAATCTCTGAATCAGGGTTTTTAATTTCGCCTTTCATAATATAAATTGCTATTCTTAAATTTTGGTCTATTAATTAAGTTGTATGTTTTTATATGCCAGAGAAATTTGTACACAGAGAATATTACACGATTTTATTGCAAGTGGTCCAAACCTTATTTGTTTTTCAAACACAGACTCAAAAAATTAAATATTGGGAATATGTTCAAAAAATACCCAAAATAGGATGAACACAAATTTCAGTTCATACTTTGAACTAATAAAGTTATTAAATATGGATATGTCATGATTGTACCATTGAGCACTAAACACAGATATCCTACTGGAAAAAAGATTAATAAGGTAATAGTTGTATTTAGTAGTAAATAACAATCAAACGCAATGAACCTTTGTATGAACCTTATGTGAGTAATAAGTTTACCTCGAATTTTAATAATATAAACATAAAATTTGGAAAGAAGATAATATAACCTTCCAAAGAGTGATAAGCCTTATAAAAAGTGAGGTGACAATGCCAAGACCGTCAAACAAAAAGTAAAGACAAAACAGCAGCCGTAGAAAGAGCCAGTTTGTTATGATGACAAGTAAAATCACTGCACTCAGCAATAATGGCCGTTGCTTACAACTGCTCTTTTTGTACCGCATTAATGATACTCATAATGAAAAGTAAGTATTGACTTTTCAAGATGTTTTGGATCATTTACCCCACAAACCTTCTCCTGTGATACAGTAATGTGAGTAAAAAAAAATAAGAAGGTTACGTTTAACCTCAAATGATGGGATAAAAAATTAAAAGCTTTTATGAATAGAGTGATACAATTTTCATAAATCTTTTTTAAAATTACGTTTTGATTCTCAAGAACGTAAGACTGTTCATTGTGATTGGTACGTAGTATGATCTTGTTTATTTTTATTTAAACGCCAATGGAGTTTTCGTTAACAGAGTACAGAAACGCTTTTAGCGAAAGCGGTCCATACCCCTCAAATGTTTGTGGACACCCCGGGATTTGAACCCGTGACCCCTTGAACCGAATTCCTAAACGCTAACCGTTAGGCTAGCGAGATGCCCAACGGTTAATTGACGGAGAATATATATATGTAAATGAATATATATATGTTAATTGACATATTACATTAAACAGTTCTCAAGCTTCCCTTTTAAGCTCAGCCTTACTCAAAAATCTGTTTATTTAGGCTTGGGTCCCAGCGTCGGGCTTTAGCGTGGGGCTCATCAGCTTTACGCCTGCTATCTAGCAAACCATTGTACATGTATTTGTATTATTTATAGTATTTTTATTAACATAATATATGTAAAAAATAATACGAATTAAGTAGAGATATAAACTATTTCTATGTTGGTGTTTGTTGCCCTGTATTGTGCACGGAAACTGGTTAGGTCTGTATAATTCTTCAGTTGTATAACAATGGAAAATTACCAGAGATTAATAATTATAACATTAATATGGATGCCGAGTTTCCTGCGAAACTTAAGACTGGGACCACCATAGAAGTTCCTTACGTGACCTCCTGAACACGTTTTGGGGGGTCGCTAACAACTTTATATGTGTGTGTGTGTGTGTTCGCACTCTAGTGGTCGCATTTTTTGCCCGATTTACTTGAAATTTGGTGGGAACCTTCCCTTCTGTAAACAGTTGGACAAGTTCGTTTGGCAAAACAATCGGAAAACCCTAGCCCCATTCTTGGCGATTTTAATTTTTCAAATTTTGAGTTTTTGAGTCCAAAAAGGGTCAGAAAAGCCCCAAATCTAAAATAAATGCAAGTAAGACGACGGATATTAGAATTGCGAAAGGTTTAAGCCCTCTCTCATCATTCTAGCACAAATATTTACCGAGTTATTAAAGAAAATGTTAACTGTTAACACAGTACCTTATCTTAAGGGGATTTCACACTGGAAAAGACTTTTTTTCATATCTTGATGTTTTTCATATTATTAACCCCAATATCACTATACTAACTGGTTATCCTGACTATACCTCCTACTAACCTTATTATGTACAACATTGCCATCCTAATAATGAATTTAAGTATAACCAGTAGCATCAGAACAGCAACATTTGTTATTAGATGTTTTAAAGATGTTAATGTGGATTTCACTTCCCTCACGCCAGCTCACTGCGTGCGAACTCGTTTATTATTTACAAAGGAATTATATTAGTATATTTATAATTGTTATCTAGAATAGATGTATGAGAGATAACCTATTTTTCATATTCTATCCGAGACAGAAACAACTCCACTTTATATTTTACATTTTATTTGCTTAGCATTTTTATCATCATTAGTTTTATTAAACGGCACAGTAGATCATAACTATCTACTCAGATTTAAGACATCTGACACACAATATGATTGCACGAACTGCAGGGTCGTCTCGCCTGGTGTTGGAGCTGTAAAAACTGGAACGACCCTGAGAGTTTACTGCTAAACCGTAATGCATACGAAATATTTCCTAGTTTTTTCATTGGTAGAAATTTCCCCTTGAAAATGTTTCTAAGTCTAACAGCAGCACGTTAAATAAAAAAAAACATAGAAAACATGACTTAAATTGCTAAGAGATAGCTTTTTAAAGCATTTTGTATTTAACGTTGATACTCTATACCAACAATCCAAACCGTTCTACAAAACTTTGGATTGTTTGTAGTACAACAATCCAAACGGCTCAAAGTCATGTGGCCACCCCGGGAATCGAACTCGTGACCTCTTGCACCAAAATCCGAGACACCAATAGTTTGGCTGACAAGGCATTTAAATAAAGTATCTCGCTTTATAACATTATATGAATAACTAAAGAGATCCACATTAGGAAAATTGGTCAAAAACCGATTTAATAATACTACATTGTTTTCGCTCTCTTTTACGTAGCAAATGTAACTTATATTGACTTAAAATGTCTTGTGAATCGTAAATAGGTTAAAAATGGGATAGAAATATATCCTCAATGTACCGGTTTTCGTGAGGTGCTTATAGTTACTGACAAGTAGAATCAGAGAAAATACTAAACCAAACGTTTACCTTCCTTAAATAGCTTTGAAGATCTATTAAAAAGTAAGTAAATTACTTTACTTGGCAGGACAGTGAATAAGTCTTAAAACATGTTGGGAGTATTTATAGAGTTAATCAAACTAATAATGTTTGTATAAAAAAAACTGTTATTGCAAAAGTACATTAAACCTCTGAACCGTACCTACATAGTAGATATATAGATAACTGAATTAAGTATACTGAAGTATAGTATACCGAAGGAAACTAAATACATCTAGGTTATCGATTTAATATTTTTAAAGTCCCTCTTGTTTTCGAGTTTTAGATTTAATCTAACTAATTAGGAAAAGGGATAGAACGAGGAAAACCGTTCAATGTCCGACCAACCAACTGAAACTAACTATTATAATGTTTATACAGGTTTATTCACTTGGAAAATTACATGAAATAAATTTTATTTTAAATATTCCGATTTAAACGATTCCTGAAATGATTACGTAAAAAGTAACATAAATTTAAATGAGTAATATAAGGCTGAAAGCCTTTCAGCTTTAATTTTGAATAGATGTTCTATATATTTTCATTTAAAAACCTGCTCGGTAATAATTCATTTAAAACTCATCCATACGTGCAGCCAAGAGGCCCATATAGACAGGCAAAAAGAGGATAATATAGGCCACCAATCTGTAAAAAAACACACACATTATGTATTCAGTTAAAAACAATAATTTTTGTTTTGTAGTTTAACTATCAGTTA
Organism: Allygus modestus; assembly: GCA_963675035.1. NCBI lineage: Eukaryota > Metazoa > Arthropoda > Insecta > Hemiptera > Cicadellidae > Allygus > Allygus modestus. The sequence goes on along the minus strand of OY776112.1, from coordinate 479,718,680 downwards.
TATAATCTTGATATTTTTTATTTATATTGTAAATCTTAAAGGATGCAAATATCATGTTTCAACACTTAATGTCATGCGATTAGCACAATTCGTCGGTGTGTTAAAAAATGAATAAATCGGAATAACTATTAAATATGTCTCTGCATTGTATATTTTTATTGAATAAACCTACAACCAAACACTGTTGTTTAGTAAATAAATATTATACTGATATTTTTTGTGAAGGGGAGAAGGAAAATGCCTTTTAGTACACAGTTGGCCAATCTGTAGTTTTTAGACTAATAAAACTACTAACTAAAACATCAGACTACCCACTAAAACCCACCTAAACTCTTCAGGAATCTAATCTGGGAGTGTTTGTCACATTAATTTAGGCTAGGCCTTAATTTAGTTTAAGCCAGCAGGGCTCGCTTAATTTCCCGCAGTCCATCGACTTCTGGTCACTTTTTCTCATCCATTTTGCCATCGCTGGTAGATGCAGAAGCGTTCTTCGGATCTGGCAGCGTTCTTACCGATTTTGCCTCGTCTCTGATAAATCCCTCTCCTATCGCCTGCCTTAAGCTTGACAGGGATGACCCCACCAATAGACGTTTTTTACACTGTACGGTAGGCGGGCCACTCTCGGAATGAAGATTGATGCAGTACTTGAGCGAGTCGTATCCAATAAATCTCTTTCTTCAGGACATGCGAACAGACTGGACTACGGACATCACCAAACGTTTCCAGCTTGACCTGGGACCCCCGACATTGGCCATCAGCTTCCTAATACATGCAACCTCCTTAGAAGCCTTGTCATCGCATCGAAGATCTGGTCTGTCCAGCTTAACTTATCATCTGCGATGACTTCAAGGTGCTTGGCGGCACGCTGAGTCTGGACTACCTCCTTTCTAATTTGCAGACGCAAATAGAAATAATTTGCACCGTCGTGGGACGATGCGACGGTGTCTACCCTTTTCTTTGTGGGAATCACCATCTCTGTCTTGCTCAAGACGAGATAATAATAATATCGTTTGTTGCAGTATGTAAATTGAGTTGAACTGCATTAAAAAGGTAATTAATTTAATTAGTATAATTATTGTTATTTATTCAGCCATTCAAACTTACAAATATGCATTTGCTCGGATCCCATTAATCTGCAAACAGGATTTCCTCTCCGCACCGGGTCATAGTTTTGCTACAAATCGGTGGACCCTAGTCATGTGCTAATTACTTGCCTTCATCATAGAAAGCCTTTGAGGCTAAAAACAGTTTGCGGTTTGTCTTTAATACCTTAGGCAGTAGTGTACTCTTGAATGAGCTGGACAACTTGTTGATTGATTGAAAACCCGATTTAAATGAGGGTAAGTGTTCGTAAACTGCCGTTCTGTGTTGGCCAGTAAGGAGGAATTCTCTGCCTCTAGGGTTGCAGTTATGAATGTCTTTCCCCCGAATTAAAGTCCAATTTAGCACCCCAATGTCACAAATATGGAGATTGTGTAATGCCAACAGTCTTGACTCCTTGAACTTGACTGTAGGACTTTATTGTTTTTTTGGAGATGATTATTCTGACAGCTTTTTCAGGAACATGAAAAATCTTGTAAAATTTTAGTTTGAGCATGTACCCAAAAGCGCTACTTCAAATTAAAAGTGAGGATGGATGATTCTGTAATTCGGCGTCATCAGTAGATGAATCGGGCAATATTTGAACTGATTTATCAAAACAATAACCCCAGAGGATATTGGATGCATTGATTCAGTGGGAGTTCCATATCAGTATCCATCGTTTTAAATATCAAGGACCTCAGAGGAGACTTAATCAAGCAGGTTATCAACCAACATTACTCTGGACCGAATAAGGTTTCAGTGGGTCAAAGACAAACATTCATGAAGTTTTATTTGTGTAAATTTGCCTAGTAATTTATTACGTTAAAGCTATGCATGCAGAAGTTCCGTTCTTGAAGATTTTGGATTTCGGGATCAGATTTTAAATTATTGCTTATGTAGATAATCGTTATATCAGTGTACGTAACGAGCATAGAACTGTACCAATGTCGTTCACTTAAATCATGAGAGGAGATTTCTGAATATTGATCCCTGAGGACACCATAACTTAACATGTTGGATCTGAAAACCTAATCAAAATCACAATTTGGGGTCGATCACTCTAGAATTATCTGAGCCAAAAATGTGACACACCTCAAATCCCGTGTGATTCCCGTTCGTTTAGAAGCAAGTTGTAGTACACTCATTGAAAGGGTTGTGGGACACACCTAAAGTGGGTTTCCTAGCTTCTATATCTAAAAGACTCAATACCGCTTATGTGATCTATTTTAATTTCCTAAACCGAACAGGCCATGAGAAACTTTTAAAAATCATTCTAAACATAAATAATTGTTTGAAGATCTTGCTGAAGTTATGTAGAATTGAGATAGGTCTAGAGTTAGGAGAAGTTTTATATCTGCAAATAAACCTATGTGTTTTATGAAACTAAGAACAACGGAAAACACTTTTAAATTATTAAATCCACGTAGACCTTATTCGTGACTGAAAACCATAAACAAAACATTGGATAATGGTACAACTATATTATAGATTGGTGCTTGTGATGCGATGGGAATATTTTCAAAGGGGTTAAATTAGAAATTTCAAAAGATGAAAATAGGAAAAATGTTTATTGATTTAACTTTTTACCAAATATTTCTTAGTCAAGTTGGTTTTGTAAATAATTGTTCTTTGCATCTGCCAGTGAAAACAAATAAGAAGTTGGTGCATATTCCACTGCAACAGTCGGTATCATAGTGACACTGAAACGAAATATGCCTAATATGCAAAACATACTAAACAATGTAAAATAGAAAATAAATGCCTACTAAATGATTTATTGTATTTTTATAATTACTTTTTAATAGCATAAGAATATAAAGTTTACTTTAAAAAATCATAAAACATAAGAACATGTTAAAAATGAAATTTTAAGGCATAACTCAAATAAAATAATAGTTAGCCTCTGTTATTTTCTTGTTACTTATATTTTCATCCAGTACAACCAGTTCAGTCATCGTGGCGTAGGATAACATCAGGGGCTTAAAATCAGCCCAATCCTTTCTATTAGATTGTTCGCTTGATAGAACATAATATAACTACAGTTCATGCAACATATTATTAAGAGATAAATACTATTCATTTGATTCTAATATATTCCCTAACAATAATTCTAAGTAATATATACTTTTAATAACATTTTTTTATTATCTAATGTTAAATTCAAATAAAATATATTTACTTTTTACAAAATAATAAATTACTGCAAAACTTATATAAAGACGGAAGTTAAATAGAATACTGTGAAACAGTCAGTACTTTCGTACAGGGCCCGTGGCGCCAATAAGAGAACAAAAAAAAACTCTAAAGACCAATCGTGTGAAGCATAAATGCAAAATTCACTAAATTGAACTCTTAAATCAATTGTGAACTTGAACTAAATAATAATAACTGGCACATTTTTGATTTCAAGCTAAACATAAACTTATTAATATTACCATATTTACATAATTCTAATCGTCAAATATTTGGTACCCGAGGAAGATACAAGTTTTAAAGATACGAAAAATTACACGGACAATATAAACAAGTATATAAAAAGACATCTTAATACCTGGACGCCTGTGGCGAAACATCCTCTTTCAGAAGAAATAATTGGAAACCAAAAAGATTGAAGTATTGCCAACAGAATAAATACTTTAAACACCAAGCCCATACTGTATAAAAGCGAAAGTCAAAGGTACTCGGTGCTTATCATCAGTTACAGAATAATCCCTAGTTGTGGCTATCAGAAGATCTTCTGTTTGACGCAATCAAAAATACAATAGGCTATAAATTTACTAACTAAATTATGCTCATTAATTTGAAAATTTAAAGACTTTTTACTTGAATCAAAATTAATTAATACATTATTTAATCACTACACTTTTCATAATTATGTTTCTGTCAGTTGTGCACAATACATATATCTTACCCAGGCATGTTAGTTAAAAATAAACTTTTAATTTTAAAAGATACATCTAAAATGAAGCTGTAATAATAAAAGATTTTTCAGAACAATCCAAAAGTTAGAAAATATCAGATGTTTAAACACTATATCAGCTACTCATCATAACTCGTACACACTGAATAACTACTGAATACATATGAACTATAATCAAAACCTGCGGAGCACGACCAAATGAAAAAAACAAAACTTCAGAGAATAAAATACACCAACCGTCTTCAAAACCACTTTAACTTATATTGTATCCCCTCACTTAATGTTTCCACAGACACCCCACCACATTACGTTCTCTTTGGCTGTATACCATAAGAAATATCACGCTTAATGCGGCGGCTTAAACTATATACTAAGCTCGTAATTATTAGTTCACTTTAAATCTGTGTGTTAAAAACACAAGGTGTACGGGGTGTAAAAAAAACCTTTCATAACTTTGGGATATGATTCCTCCTAAAAAAATGGATATATAGAGGTTTGACCTAAAACGCTTTGTTTTCCATCCGTCAGTCTGTTTGTATTTGTTTAATTAATACGTTATATCTTAGGACCATCTGATATCGACTTCAAACTTGCTACATCCATTACATTTAATAAGACCCCTTTTGGTATGGAATATAAATTTTCGTCTTTGTACCATTTCAAAATGGCAGCCATTTTTGTTTTTCAAAGCTAAATATCTAAAAAAAACGGTATAGTTAATGAAAAAAACAAACTGTATGAATCAAGAATGTTGAGTAATTTTGCCTTAAAAAGAATAATATGAAGATATTACGATATAATATAAAATAATGGAGTTTTTGTGATTTTTTAAATAATAACTGATTTTTCAGCCCAGAAATGGCAAAAAACCATGTTTTAACTTATAACAACAACAACTTATCGCAACAACTAAGTTATTTTTTATTCTGTAGTTAATATCTTCATAACATTAATTTTAAAATAAAATGACACAACTTTTTTGATTCTTAAGTTTTTCTCATAAGTGTTACGGTTTTTAAGGTATCTAACTTTGAAAAAAAATGGCTGCCATTTTTATATGGTAGAAAGTAGAAACTTCATATTCCATACCAAAATGGAATTTATTAGTTGTAATACATGTATCAAGTTAAAAGTGGATAACTTCAGATATTTCACAACTGTAACGTATGAAACACAAATCACAAACAGCCAGATAGACGGAAAACTAAGCGTCTTAGGACACACATTCATATGAACTTTTTTCTTTTTTTTTATGAAGAATCATATCACAAAATCCTGAAATGATTTTTTCAACACCCTTTAGAAGATAATTTAACATCATGTTGGATGATAAAACTATAAATGAGATGGTGAAAGATATAACTAAATAAAACTGGATGGCATAAATAAAACTTAATTGCTTAGTATTTAACCACTATTTTATAAACGCTATGAATAAAAAATTGCTAACAAAAGAATTTAGTAATTCTCTTCAGGAATGTATGGAATTGCATGCAAAACTAAACCAAAGATTTATCATCGCGGGTGACTCCAATATTGATATGTCTGTTTGTGATTCTTCTTCAGAAAAATGTTAATGTTGTCTTTTGGCTTTTATGATACAGTATGTTCATATACCAGGGAGTTCAATGGTTCAAGGTCACAACATGTTTTGCAACATTCCTTCAATTATGTCAAACACCGAGGTCTTTGTATCGGGGGTTTCTGACCATCATGCTCAGGCTATGCATGTTAGGTTATCAGCTACTCTTCCCACTTGTTTTCCGGAATTTTTTGATAAAATATCCTTCAATGATATTAACATACACACTTTGAAGTTGCTCATTCAAAATTAAAAATGGGATATTGTGTATGCAGCGCATGGTTTGGATAGTAAGTTTGGCTCATTTTTGTCCACAATCAACTATTTCTTTGATTTGGCTTTTCCTTTTAAAATAGAAACAAATGCGGAGAAAGAAATCTATCGCCAAAATAAAGTTTGATTCAGAACTGTTAGATCTAAGGTAGCAATTGCTTCATCTTAATTTTTCACCAAGGATCTGTATTCAGACCATCCGTTGAGGAAGACCAATCTCGACTTAAAAAAAGTTTAGGGGCGCATTAAAGTCAGCTAAAGCTAAAAATGTATTTTTACACTTGAGTTGATCCGATAATAGATCAAAAGCAGCATGAAATATTATTAATGAAATGATTCGAAAAAATACACGAGTAATTCACAAAGATATTCAGATAATGCAAGTTGGTCATCTGCCAAGTAACCCTAACATCATAGCTGACTTGTTCAATATATTTTTTACCAGTATAGAAAACATTAACGTTGCAAGTGATCCCATTTCACTTAATCATTGCAGTAGGATACCAGGTGTTTGTATTAAGTTATTAAGGTTCTTGCATTAAGTTACAGTGATTCGGCGAAAATTACCTTCTTATAAATACTGATAAAACATAGTTTGTCGATTTTAAATTTAAAGACCTTCATGGAATATTTCCTAAATTCACTGTGACGATTGGTGATACGGAAATTTAGTCAGCAAACAAACTTTTTGGGTCTTGTTTAGCACTGTGTTAACACAGTGTTTTTTGGTGCTTTAGAGTCCCGTCTTAATTTTTCTTTTCACATTGCTAAGGTTTGCAGTAAGGTGAGCAGTTGTTCGTTTAACCTCCGTCGTTTGGCCTTGTTTCAAATAGAGAAGTTCTGTTGTCACTTTATTAAAGTCGTTTTCCCCCATATGGCCTGCCTACTTGGGGATTTGAACCCGAGAAGCATAAGCAAGTGTATCGTTGTCAAAAGAAGGCACTTCAGTTGATTTTTGGAATGAAAATTTCTGAATCATACATGGGAGTTTTTTCTTGTAACAATATGCTGACATTCCCTTGCTTGTATATCTTGGAATGTATATAATTTTTGGTAGAAAACAAGGAGTTATTTCAGTCTCGTAATCAAAATACACGTTACCTATATCTTCAGAAACAATCTTTCCCTTTCAATGATATGCCATAACACCGCTCATTTTTAAAACCAAACATACTTCTCATCCATAAAACTGTTCAACTCTTTGCCATACACCTAATACAGGAATCAGATGTTACTTAAGTTAGACGTCAGACAAAGATTTTTATCATGAATAAGGAATATTACAAATGGAAAATCTTATGGAAAATAATTAAAATGTTTTATATCGCTTATTTATAAATGGATATGTACGAAACTTCGTATGTGACTTCAACTAGATGATTTCTATTTATATTTGCATAAAAATCCATTATTTTGTGTTCCTTGTTGCAGCAAACTTGTGTACTCATCCCCGATGTTATTCTTATGGGGAATACTTAATATTTTAAATATCGCTTATTTGTGAATATATTTCTTATAAATCCTGGTAAGTGGCTTAGTTTCTAATTAAGACATATATATTCATTGTAAATTCCTGAGCGCGCAGGTTTGCTGTGACGGGGGTATTTTGTACTTGAGCCGTTGTGGTACGCTTGTGTTAGAGTCCCACCTCTTGATTTTGTCCGATACAGTCTCTCTTAGCTCCAGGTATTTGGAATAATGTCCAATTTGGTAATGCCAAAATTGGAAAAACATGAAGGATTATGCCCATGGAATGTAGAAACAAAGGCGAAAAGGCCTTCGATGGTTTTATCATAAGTGTTGGAACATTTTCTGTATAAAATCTATAAAAAATCTAATAACTGTGAAGTTGAATAATTAAATATGACCATAAATCAAAATTATTGGTTGTAAATTAAATTAAAGTTAAGTCCGTTCAAATGTTGTTAGCTAATTATTGGAACAAGTGATTTTATGTTTTCTTCGGAAAATGTACTATGAAATTCAATAACTAGGAAAGTGGGAAGTTTAATAATTAAATTAAACTGTTAATATAAATTATTGTTTTAAATAAAAATAAAGTCAAATCAGTTAAAATGCTTTAAAATCTGGAACTAATGATAATGCAGTATTACGGAATAGTAATACAAACTAGCGAATCCAGTAGCTCAAATTCAAGGAAATACCTTTTTTAGGAATATTCACCTCATATTAGTCTTATTAGTTTACATTGAGATACCATTCCAGAAGTTGTCTTAAATCAGCTGATCGTGCATCTGGACTGTTTGTTAGTATCATCAGCTGTTGTTATACGTTGAGTTATATTTATTTATATTCTTCCATAATATTAGCATTGGAACTTTGAAAGGAACGGGGACAGATCCCTGGAGGTGGATGTCGTCTAAGCCCCGACAAGTACATATCAACCCGATAGACTTTCAAATATTACAACTATGATTTAAAACCTAATACTTTACCGGTAGCCCGTTCACAAAAATTGCCTTATATATTTATTAATAAACGAAGACAATTTGTGTAATACCGATTTCTCTGAAGCGTCATCGTAGAATTATGAAACTACACCTATTTAGTAGTTTTAAGAGATGTGTCAAATTTAAATAATTTTGTGTTTGGGGAAGCGTCGAGGTAGTCATCCCATGATCGATGGTCGTTTTGGAGACACCGAGAAGTCGTTGTTTTATTATTTTATTAGTTATTTCCGTTGGGTTCAACTGGGTACTCTTGTGCTGGGGCTTTAAGTTCGATTCCCCATTTTTTAGTTAGTTTTTGAAAAATATTGAATCAGAATCCGAATAAAAATAATTTATTTCATTAATACCAAATTGTTACGTGAAACAAGTCAGATTTAAAACTAATACTTAATACTAAATTGACAATTTTAAAATTTTTCTCTAGCAAAAAAGTGCACATTTCCTTCACATATTTGTGCAGTCTGACAGGAATTTTTCCACCGAGTACAGACACCTTTCAATCACAATATTTTTCGCCTTTTTAAGAAAAATGCTTGCACTGGCTATTTTTATTGGATAGGTATTGAGTTTCATTATTAGTCAAAATGCAGCTAGATGTATCATAGCGTAAAAAGTTAAACAAATTTATTGGAACCTACCGAAATAAACCCTTTATTAATGTCTATACATTCACACTGATCATCGTTAATGATTACAAATAGTTAAAAATAAAATTATAAAAGTTAAAAAAGGGAAAATACCTACCTAAAGTAGAGGAGCAAGTTCCTAATAACACTGTGTCTGGCGCTGTAACTCTGCGGATGCCGGCCCTGCGAGTTATAGGCAGGGGAGTCGCTAGGGAGAACCAAGTTGTGGGCCAATAGCGGCCGCGGTACGGTACTAGCCACTGCCTAGCTAAATCAAATACGAGTTGAGGTTATGCTTGTACAAAATGTAAATTAAAATTACTTCGTACCGATATTAAACGATAACTGTGTAGTTTGAAAAATTAATAAGTTAAAGAATAAAAGAACGATTAGAGTTGTAATGTAGTAAATTTACATATTTGTTATTTTATCATTTAACACCTTGTTGATTTGAATTATTACGATGGAGAAATGGAGTTGTAATAGCACATATCTAAAACGAATTATAAATGTTAGCACTTAATGTTGTTTAAAAGTAATTGTTAATGTTTGTTTAAAGAAGTAAATAATTTATATTATTAGCATGTTACGTGCTGTTACAACTAAACAGGATTTATAAACTACGTTTTACTACACTATAAAGTATATTTACACTTATACTGTACTTACATACAAGACGGTAAAAATACACAAAATATGGTACACGGCGATAGATTTCAACCAGTTACACCGGTCATCATCAGGCCCAATCATAGAATTTATTACCGTACATTATATACCGTATATTATATAATATAATAATAATTTGATTACATTGTTTATTTGGTTATATTACTTCACTAATGTCATAAAATAAAAATGTCTCCTTAAAACTAATCCAAAGTCCTTGCTTACTTTGGGGGACATTTTGAAACACGGGTTTTTCAACCTAGTCACATTGCCAATCTAAGAAGAGATTTTACCACAGATTCTGCAACGTAATAGAGATATGTTTGACCTATAATAAAATAACTGAAAATATAATCATTAACATTTTGTCTTTAGTTTAGTTATAATCACCATATAAACGTGGGTAGTTTCTACCTGGCACCAAATTATTGTTATAAGTGTTCTAATATGATTTGTTCTAGTATAGCGTACGTCCAATTGTGTGTGAAATTATTTTTGTTACTGGCCAGAGCTCAGCGGGTTTCTGTACTAGTTATAATACCTTCACAAAATAATAGGATGTATAATTTCTCCTCGATTCGTAGACGACTAGCAAAGAATAGGAAGAAATCTTAATAAAAAAATAAGTCAAAATGAACATAATTGTAAAGGGATTCTATTGTAGACGACAATCCGCCAACCTGACACTGACACAAAAAATAACAGTTGGTCAAGGTTTTCTTTATATGTGTTTGTATGACTTGTTTTCCTTTCAGAGTCAGCTTGCTTGACGTTGCATATATTATGTTAACATGTTAGCATAAGGACTCTGTACAAAACATCCAAAGTCGATATACGTAGCTCTAATGACCTTACTAAAAGACAACATTTGTCAATATTAAAAAAGGAAAAACAAAACCTATTTTAAAACTATTTTAATCGAGAGGATATGGAAATTAAGATTAAGAATATAGAACAATATTTATAGACTAACACAATGCCGTGTAAATTCATTCGACATATTTAAAGGTCTTCTAAATATAAATAAGTTACCATTGCTGATTTGTATTAAGTCCGACTAACTTTCTGACAGAACAGGATCATTTTGGAGAAGCCTTTCATTAAAGAAAAATATTTTTAACTTGATGTAACAGGTTATTGTTAGCAATACCTACAGTTTAAAAAATTTAATAGATAAGGCCGTTTTCATGTTTAATATACAAGTCATAATCGAAGGCTGACCGTAGTTTTTTTATCAAGAACAAAAATTCTCACATAGTGTGGCTCCTATGATAGAGAGTTTTATGAAAGAGACTTCTATGTAGGTACACTTGGATGGTTAGTTGGCATAATCTAATTATTTTTTTATAGCCCATTGTGTGTGGTTGCGCCATACAGTTAAAATTGTGTAGACACAGTAAGAGGATATTGTCCAACTGACTCCGTCAGCTAGAGTACTGATAAAGTTAATTTTCATATACTATAGTCTTAATGTTTAAAATATTTGTATTTTTTGCATTAATTCAATTGCTATGGATTCCGTTAATTGTTTCGGTGAAAGAATGCTACCCTAAGCACCACAAGGTAAGATAATCATGACTTGGTTAAACTCTATAGCACATAATTATAATATACATAATAATAGTAATAAAGGACATACAATTTAATCTATTTACCTTCCATAGCTTAATGATAAAAATGTCTTTAAGTTTAGTATATTGTCCTACACGTAGGAGTTATTTTATAAAAATAAACTTAATTTTATTCATATAGATTATAATATATTTGTCTACTAATGGTGTTTGTTATGACATGATATATAACATAATTGTAGCTTCGTATCATATTGATTAAGAGGCCTGTTTATACCCTACCAACCACACCCTTCCCCCCAACGACACCTAAACCTTAAGTGAAGGAACACGGTACGAGGAAGCCACTAATGGTCAAGATTGGTCTCAGCCTTGATGTATGTTTCTCCTATTGGTAGTCTTCCCACGGGCAATATATTTGTCATGTGATAAGACTTACGCTGCAATGTTTAACTGGATGAAAGTACATCTACCAAGTGCACCATGCTAAAGTTAAATAGGACGGGTGCCTTAAAAAGACATATTTAAAGACACAAATTCCAGTTTTATTTTTAGAAAATAAACAAGTTAAGTGACTATAATCTAATAAATAGTAATATTATTGTATTACTTGAGATATGTATGAAAACACAACTGGTTAAACATTACGAGTATTTCAAATTATATTCGGAACTTTATGACGATGGTCATTCATTCTACTGAAGTCCAGCAGGGTCTTCGTTGGCCTACGTGACCAAAATATCCCTAGAATTGTTGTGTCGATTTAGCTATCAGCATATTTAGTTTTATACCTATCATTTCATACGTTACTCTAATATAACAATAGGTAGGATGGCAAGGGTAGACTTGGGTGGTTGGTGGCTTTTACATGTCTTCAAGCAAAAATGTTGTTTATAAATAAAAGAAGGAATTCAGATATTATATATATATAAATATATAACTAATACTATATCACCTATATAACTATATATTGAACAGATTTATATTTAATGCTTTAATTTCGTTTAAAACAAAAAAAAAACTAAAACCCGTCTTAAAAACTAAAACTAACATCGTACTTCCAATATTTCAAGAAATGTTTAAATAAATCCAGAGTACTGTAGCGAGATGAACGTTGCTTACTTCCATTAAGACAATTTTGCAAACTACAATCTAAATAGACTCTTTGTTCTAAGCTTTCACATATATGAAAGAGGATCAAGTGAATTCAAGATCTTTTAAGTGAGTTTTTGGAGTGCAGTGTAATCCACAGTACAAATACGGTAATAGGTAAACACTTTAGAATCCATTAGTGGGATCAGCTGTTAGTGAGATAAACTGAGAGAATACGAGATGAGGATGTTTAGTGACTCTTGACAATTTTAAGTGGGCCAATGAAAGCTGACCTATCTGTTGAGACTGCTAAGCGTGGCCCAGAACCACACAACAACATTGCTAATTAATACATCTCTATATAGCAAATAATTAAGATTTTTTGGTTAAGAAACGTTTTTCAATTTAGTCATTTGGCCCTCAGTAAATACTAGCTCATTTAACGTTATTTTAACGTACTGAAATCATCAAAACTCATCAGACATTGATAAAAGCTTTTTAAGTGAATATATTAGGGTTTTTTACACTTGTAAGTGGGGTCTTTTATAGCGAAGCAGCTAAAAATATGAAAAATATATTTTTCTAACATATTGCATATATCAGTGTACAAAATATTTTATATTGGAACATGTGAAGTGGTAAGAGAAGGTAATTTTATGTTCCATATCAGACACAAAATAATTAATTTTTCATCCCAATTAACATAGACAAAGAGGAATGAAGTTATGATTAGGTAAGTATTGGATTTATTGATAGTGATAACAATTCAATAGGGTCTTGGAAACTTAATCTGTACCTAACTTCGTATAGTATTTCAAATACACATATTAAAAACATCTCTCTTTATAAAGGTTAAAACACATCTGGTATTTGAGTACAATTTTATTACATTGATCCCATAATTTAAATAGCTAAAGTAAATTATTTCATAAGTAAATACGATATTAGTTTTAGATAATAGTTTAAACCAAACAACATATGTGTTCAGTTGAATTACTGGAATTAACGAAATTTGTTGTAACATTGAAGGAAATGTGGAAAATTATAATGAAGGGGGGGCATTCATTATCGTAGGAGAATAGAAAGTTAATACTAGGTCTCCTTAGTCACTAGTCATACCTATATAAATCTAAGATGAGTTTAGACTATCATATTGATGAATCACTTGATAAACTAAGAAACCTTATTAAAAATAGTTTAGTTGTGCTTGTAGTGGCTTAAATAGTTCTACGATAGTAAAATATAATTCAAATGTCTTAAGTTATATCTGGGAATTTGCCGAATAAACTGAAGTATTACAATATTGAATAAAGAGTGATTTAGGATAAAATAAAAATTTAAAACGTATCAAAACTAAGGAGCGCATTGATGAGGAAACCGGCGGATACTACAAATGAATATTTTAAAATTATTCCCATCACCTAATAACATTATTTAACTGGAGCTCTCAACCGATCCCTTTTTTTCATAAATGATAACTATTATTAAATGTGGATCTCGTAAGGATATAAATAACGAACTGTACATAAATAATTAATTTTATATGAAATTATTAACATTGTATGCGACAAAAATAGCGATAAGTAAACATCCAATATTCTAACATATTAAATAGTTTTACAAACAAAATAAAAATAAAAAAATAAATGAGTAACCCTCATTATAAGGACACAAGCGTAAGAGGGCACACTTGTACTAGCATGTCCTTACACAAAATTACAATTGCGTTTTTTGTGACACCTCTATGGCAATTCTCTACTAATACAATATAAAATACTCTAAAGTGAATAAATGTTTAAAATAAAAAAGTTAAAGAACATTTCAAAAGTATGTTCAAAGGTGACATACATCCACATATGCTGTATAGATAATTAAAGTTGTTGACTTCGTGTTTCGTAATTAAATTGCATATGATGTAGATTTATTGATACCCTTCCTGGACCACGGACTAATTTTTATCTGTTGGGGTTCAAAAGTCGAATATATACTTAATTTTCATATAACGTATAACCTTACTATTTTTAATTAAAACCCATTTTTAAAACACACAAAACTTAGTGAACAACCTCCAACTTAATATGACGATGCACTCTTATCGTAGGGAATTTTACTGCGTCGGGTTTGCAACGGGTAAAGATGAAGACCAGTGGCGGTTGGTTTTTACGCGTTTGCCATGTTTCAACGTTCGATGAGTACTTTTAAAGCTTTTCTCTAAGACATGTTTATTTTATTTTTCACTCATCACACGTAATTCTTTTACTCACGTCATCACAACCTTATATAATTGAGATTTTAGGACAGGTTTTATAGGAAAACAAATTATAAATCTTATATATTTTAATAACACAAAACAAGCAAATATCGACACCGGTTTTACTGATTACTTTGAGATAGTGGGGTTGGTGACGTTATCACCATAATAAATAATTTAGTTTTTAATGGGTTTATAATTAGCACAAAATTATTAAATATAAAGTTCTGAGAGCACAAATTTTTCACAAAATATTGAAACAAGGTTTCGTTGATTCCGTCAACCCATATCAGGCGGGCTGGATGATTTCATCATCATAACAAATAATTCAGTTTTTGGACGGGTTTCTGATAAGCTCAAACTATAAAACTTATATATTCTAAGAGCACAAATGTGGTGTTCGCACACAATTCTCTGGCCCCGCACCAATGTGGTGTTCTCACAATTCTCTGGCCCCGCACCAATGGGGCAGGGCCAACTTTACTCAGCTTTCTATTACTTAATATTTTAATGGTCCATTTGTTAGTGGATTTCCTCTATTGGAAAGAAGCTATTACCGTGGGTTTCATCATAGGGTAAAAGACCAGTATATCACACAGTTGGCAAATATACAATTTTTATTTTAACTGATATTATTGTGTCTTTAAGCTCAAAATACAAAACAATCTTTTGTCGGAAAATAACATGCAACTGAACTAAACACTATTTATTCCAATGTTTTACATATATTTATGTGGGAAAAATAATTTGCATATTTTTTGTGACCGTTGACACGATAACAGCTGTAAAATAGGTCCGATTATAATCAAATTTGTCACAGATATATAAAGTAAAGTAGAAAACACAAAAATTTACAATCCCATACATCTTGTTAAACAAATATATAACCATATATTTATAGATTAAATTTAAATCATTCTATTTTGAACTGCAACAAGTTTATTTTACCGAAAGAGGTCGAACTTGTTGACCAGACCTACAAATAGAGGCACCGATTATATAAAAGGTTCAGCAGTCAATCAGGTTGCGTTTGAATGAACAGCCTGCAAAGGGTCGACTAGTCTGTGATCAGTTATATTTCTAGTCTTTATAGTTATTTTAAGCTGTATTTAACCGTTTCACCACCGCAGATAACGGTCACATATAGTAGATGTTAACTTACTGCCTAAATACTGTTTATTAAAATACTATATTTATTTTCAGTGTCACTACAATACTGACTGTTGCAGTGGATGTTGCACCAACGTCATGTTTTTATTTCCCGGAAAATGCAAGTCTAGATCCCATAAGAGGCATTAGATCATCGTGAAGACAACGTACTTGATGTTCAATATCAAGTTGACCCCAATGACCATTTATGATTTCAATAAAAAAATTGATCTTGAGCAAACGTATCCATACAATATTGTATATTCTGTAACATGAGTGTCATACATTTTTGAAAATTTTGTTTAATAGATTTTTTACACCTGAGAGTACCAAAAAACAAATTACAATAGTGGCATAGATCAAAACTACAAAGCAATAGTAAAAACATAAGATAAAATAACAACAACGGTACTGTATTTTTGAAACTCATAGTAGCGATGGATTTGAATTTATTTTTTGATTTAATTGGACTTTACCTATCGTTTCTTGTGTTTAAAACTACACTACGTTTCGGGAGTTAAGGAAACTCCTCCCGTTATCAAGTGAACCCTACTTACATCTAAATATCATATTCTTACACCTAACTAACCTAAATATTTTTTTGGATTTTTTTAATCTTTTTCTTTTACATTTTAATTTACACTAACACAAAGATAACAAATATATATATATACAAAAAATAAAATACAATACACTAACACAACATTTATTTATACGAACAAATGGAAAACTGACAATACATTACCTGTTCTGCATCTTTGCCTCCAAGCTGACGGCAAACACGGGAAACTTGACACTCACGTCCATCCACAACCAGACCGCGCACTCGACTAGTGGCTAGTATATAAAACATTTTAACGACTATAGCAGACCTCAAACTGTTTGGGAGCGATACCCTTTTTTCTATTGGTGATTTATTTCTGCAATTATGTTGAGCTAACCGTTCTTAGCGTTTCTGACAAAAATTTTGCCTCAGAAACGCAACTCGTATGGTATTAATAAAATAAAAGTAGATGATACTCAGCAATATTCTCTTTTTGGATGCCTCACTAGGATATAAGCAACGATATTATAAATACACCCGTCGCAGCAATCCTGCATACTCAGCGAATTCCCAATGCATATATATATGTCTCACTACTACATAAAGCCAATTTCCAAGTTCCACAAAAATAAATCCATAAACAAGTGATATATAACATTATATTTATTCTCCCTAAGGATAACATTAGAGTTCAGGAGGCAGGTTGTTCTAGAACAAGGAAGATAAGTAATGCGTTTTTTTCAATTATCAATATAACTGAACCAGGTGAAACTAAATACCAAGTTATATTAATTTAAGTTCATAATTAAGGGAGATATACAATTTTACTTATTCTCCATATAAGCCATACATAGGCGCCGAGTATGCAGGTTTGCTGCTACGGGGACTATCAATAAAAACCTTGTTTTTTTGTGTGTTAATATCAATACCACAACTAATTGAAGCCACATACCAAGTTTCATCAATATACATTCATAAATAATCGAGATATCAAATTTGATTTATTCTCCGTAAGGATAACATTGGACAACGTACTGTGTTTAGCACTTTGAATATCTCCGCTACGCCAACGGATGGACGTAGAACAACAATTAAAACACCGAAATGTTTGTTTTGTTGAGCTAAACGTATTGATGATAATAAATGTGAAGTTTTTATTAAAATTATCTGAGAAAAATTTAAAAACCTTTTTCCCATGAGATTAACATGGTGCACTTTTTTTGGAGTTATTTTTGGAGTTTCTCCGAAACCACTTAACCTAGGTTGATGATTAAAAGTACTAAATTATTTGTTTTTAAGCTCTATAAAATGGAGATAACTAAAATTGAGTGTTATTAACATTTTGTGGTAATAATTTATGACTTTCTTGTTAATAATAGTAAAAATTGTAATAATGAATATTAAGAGGATGTGCGGTAGGAGCAATATTGGTTTGTTTTTTTATAAAACAATGATATTCCATTTTAAACTTATTAAACTTTTTTATGTGTATGAATAACCATACAAGTTTGCATCATGCTGTTTTATTAATTCATTTTATGTACACATATGCTCTGAACTACATCTTTTATTAAAACAAAATTACTTGCATTAATTTTTTTTTAACTATAAACGTCTGAAAGAGTTAACCGAGTGAGGTAGCATACCTAGAACCTTTGCGAGAATGGAGACGAATACCATTAATGGTTACTGATGGTTGGAAATAATCAATAATAGATTATTTTGAAATTGTTAATCTCGACTTTCAAAAAAACTATTATATAATGAAAATTGTTTTAAAAGTGGTTGGTAGATTCTTTATTATTATGAGTTGCTCGCCCACATCTTCTGGGATTTGTGTGCTGCGTGGAACGTTCCAAACAAAGCGAAAGGCAGCAACTTTTTTTACTTAAAGTCATTTATTTTTATTAAAAACAAGAAAACTCATTACTGTTACATTTTGAAATCCCTCATAACGAATTATTTGCTTACAAGGGTTTTAGCTGAAGTATGTATGTAAATATTGCTGATTTGAAAAATGGATAGGTAAAGAATCTCTACAATGTTCAATGTTAAAATTACTAATTTGCCCTTTCAAACAATGTTTAATTAATAATTTACTTAAAGGTAGATGGTTTATATAGATTTTAAACAGTTCACATGAGAGTTTTTGTAACTGGAAAAATACTAAAACCATGTAGTCTCTTCAAAGACATAGCGTTCCAAGTAATTGATGCTAATTAGGATATGTACTCTGAGCACCAATGAGACTAAGCAAACCACTTTTGCTTGCAGCTAGACTCCGCACACTCACATTAGCCTTTGTTAATTAACACAAAGCTTTGGTAATACCAGAGTGATCCTTCCATGAATTCTGTGGCAGCAAAGACCATGCTTAGTGATAAAATGGTCACAGAACTCTTTGTATCAAAAAGGAAATCTGCACTTAAAGCTCAGGTAGACGCTCATATGGTTAATTGTATTTATTATATAATCACCAGTATTTTGTTGCTGTTTTTGTCCGATGTCCGGATCAAAATTTCTCAGTAATATAACCAGAAGTGCCCCAATTACAAGATTTAAAACATAAATAGTTTGTAGGTCGTAGGGGTGCAGGAATTATATTAAATATTAACTAAAGTTCTAAATTTCTCCATTGAGAATAACAAGAAACATAAATTTTTTAATGCCACATTTGTTAGTTGGTTGTGATAAACAAATACGTCCATCTAGATTTACGAATATATTTTCCATTTAAAGGAAACAGCTGATTTGAGTAGTGAAAATTTCATAGCAGTAATTTACATCAACCATATGATTTTCAGGTTTTTACAGGTATATTATAATGTCATATGTTAGTATATGTTTTGAGATGATTCTGTAATATTTAAGCTTATTTAAAAACAACCGGCTTCAAATAGTTGCTTCATATAAGTAAACAGTAGATTATTTATGACAGTTTATGATTGAAACTACTGTTTAAAACAATTTAAAATAAATGCTAACGTATGAAGTAGCTGTAAGAGTCACAACTCAATAAAAACTAATATTAATAAAGTGTATTTATACTCAAGCAATTAAGGTAAAACGCGTTATTGGTTTTACAAATTGTATTTCTCAATAAATGACGAAATTTTAAATTACTATTTACTGTTTAAGTGAGTTTTCACATGCCTATTAACCAGCAAAAACATTAGGACAAATAATTTTGTATTCTTTGATTGTGTAAAAAACGAATCATTTAGTTATTTGATTAAACACTCGCTTAGATATAATATTATCATTGTTGGTAGAAAGGTCATTCTGAAGTTTTGCCGTGTTGCAGTCAGTATTTAGTTATATGTCAGTGGTTGCTAAGAAATAAATATTAAGTAAACTAATGATTTAAAAATTTTGGTAGAATGTATCAGCTGGCCGGGACAATAACAAGGGAATTAATCAACCATGGTTTTAGCGATCTATAAGATTGTTCTTCGTATTTATAAAAGTTTTTCAAAATAACTAAGAAATTGCGGTGCTTAAATCATGACTCTTTTGTGGTATAACTCTTTTGAATTTGCAATTTATAAGTTTTACAACGAACTTCATCCTACAACATCCTATGGTGACATGTTTGTAGAAGAAAAGAGTTATTTCCATCAGTCTGATTAAAATTGCAAGTAATTGTTGATAATTTCGTTGTTGTATTTCTATAATGTCCAAACAAATACTTATAGTGTGAGTAAAGTGGTCATTTCAAATACCTTTACCATTAAAGGTCGTGGAAAGCCTGTTCTATAACTATAGTCAATTGTTATTAACTATAACAATCTAATCTTATCTTATTCAGAATAATTTGAGTGAAGGCACCGAGTTCATAAATAGGTACATGTATATGTACAACTGCCGTTCAAAATCGTGGGTGCATCTGAGAGAAAGAATATTTCCAAACTCTACGATATCAGGCTCTAATATATAAACTATTCTGACAAATCATAGGTTCTTTTGGACCTGTTAACCCATTTTAAAAACTGTAATTGTAATTTTATATCTTAGAATAGACATAATTATAATATCAGTGTGACTATATTTAATTTGTTATTTATGGTTTGTTTCTTTCCAGGGATAAAAATTACACCACGCTTCCAAACTTGAATATATGATATAGAAGGCAATAAAAATACTCCTTAAGTTGGTACTCACGTTAGAATAAAACATTATAAAAACATAATTATTCACATTTGTTTGACTGCGTTCAGCTGGAAATTAAAAGTCACGGCTAAATTAAAACAAATAATCATATTTTTTTATAGGCAACTCCCGTTATCATTTTTCGGAACGATTGATAGTCACAATAATTCCCATTGATTTTTTCAATGGATGTTACGCTAGTGTGATAAGAGCAATATGTAACCATCTTACTTTAGTACCTACTGATCTTATAACTAGTTGGAAAAAGTTTATAAATTGATTTAAACAACTTAACCACATAGTAAAAGATGAAGGACTTTTAAACATATAAATATCAATTATTATAAACTAGCTTGTGCACCCGTTCTTCGCACGGGTTGGAAAGGTTTTAAACAACTTTTTTATTAGCATATTACGTGTTTTTATTACTTACGGGATGTAATAAAAGACGTCTTACAACACTTAAGATATATTTACACTTATTCTGATTCACATACAGATGGTAAACATATATAAAAGATGGTACTAGGCTATCGATTTTGACCAGTCACACCAGTCATCCATCTGTTCTCTCATTGGCCTGATGATGACTGGTGTGACTTGTCGAAATCGATAGCCTAGTACCATCTTTTATGTATGTTTACCGTCTGTATGTGAATCAGTATAAGTGTAAATATATCTTAAGTGTTGAAAGACGGCTTTTATTACATCCCGTAGGAAAGGTTTTGAAACAAATGTTCTTGTTTCTGCTCTTTAAGCTGTAAAATGGAAGTATCCACAGCTGTTCGCATTACAGTTTCTGAATGTTTATTTTCTTCCGAAATGCGTCCTTAAGGAAGTGTATAGGCCTATATGTTGCACGGGTTCAAGCTCTACCTTTGTGCGAAGTTTCAGTCTAGTCGGTTCTGCAGTTTTTGCGTTTACCCGGAACATCAGACAGACAGACAGACAGACAGAAACCTCCTATTCTTTATAATAGATTTACCATCATAAAATGTACTGAGATTCAAATTTAATGTGAAATAATTCTATACATTTTGAAATATTGTTATAAAACGAGAAAAAACAATAACAGAGAAAGGAGAGTGCCGTTTGTCAGCCCATGAAGTTATTTAGATACACCCGCAGTTAATATGCAAGACTGTGGTTTTGTAAAAGCATAATTTTAAACACTATAAATTGGATAATTAATATATTTATAACGAGGGATGATACCGAAATGTGACACAACAACAAATTGTGTCCTGAGAGGATATTACTTTATAGCTAGAGGTCCTCCCGACTCTTTAGAAGGAAACCATATTACAGGAATTAAAAGCCCCTTATTTATTAAGATATTCTTTAGATGCACGAGACAACAATATAAGGCCGAAATGAATGCCAGACCTAGTAAAAGAGATATGAGAGGTATGTTAGATATTATATATTAGATATTAGATACTAGATGGCACTCAATATTAATATTATAAGACAACTTTATATTTAATTTGGTCTGATACATTTAAAATTAAGTAAACGTGTGGTCCACCTGATACAACACACGTTAAATAAGCTGCAAAATGATTACAATTTATACATTTTTACATTTCTTTAAAAACTGACACACTTTGGACGCTATACAAAGAATTCATTATCTGATTTGCTTTTAGGGTGGCTAGCCAAGCAGGAAATATAAGATTAAACGAATATAAAGACTATTTTCGTCCGATTTAAAATATCCTTATCTGATATTTATAAAATGTCGATAAGACTACTACTGTAGTTAATATCGAGTTTATATTGAGTGAAACACATACGGTTTTTAATGAGACATTGCCTGGTTTTTTACATGAATTTGCTCATTACACAATTGCAACTGTTAGGTTAGTGATATTGAATTGCAATCGTGATATTTGCGCTGCGCTAGTCTGACGAGACTTCACTGAACTCCCTAGGGGCCCACAGCGTTTGAAGCTACAGTCCCAAACATTTTCGTTTTCTGACGCGGTTTCATTCTCCCCCACATGAACTTTTTCTGAGTCTTAAAACGAATAAATAAACCAAAAAATAAGACCGACCCAGAAAACTATAATTTCGCCTTCATTAAGCTCTGTATTGAATATTTTAAGTAATCCCTTATTTTCAAATTTCTGATTATCGAACCAATATTATACCTCAATTTGATGTCTTAAAACAATTCAAACACTGCGCAACTAAATTTACAATGATTGCTATCAAAGTAGTTTTCCACTGTCAAAATCAATACAAAATTTATTATTCTTACTCGTGCAAACTCTATGATGTTACACAGAATATGTATATATTTTCTATCTTGTCGATGTTTAGGGGTTCAATAAAGAGCAGTTGTAAGCAACGGCTATTATTGTTGAAAGCAGTGATTTCACTTGTCGTCATAACAAAGTGGCTCTTCCTACGGCTGCTGTATTGACATTAATGTTGTTAGACGCATTAGTTTGCATTGTCACATAACCTTTTTAAGGTTTCAAGGTATAAATCATCGTAGGTTTCATTACGTTGAAATGAGAAAATACTTGATAAGTTTGTATAATCTTGTTTGCTAAATTACGGTAGAAAGGTTCATGGCAAACCAAGTTAAACGTTGATAAATAACAACCTAAAACCCGTAATATTTTACATTGTTGTTTGTTTGAATAAATATATACACGTAAATGCCTGGTTAACATAATTCAGTACTGCAGTTAAATTTTAAACAAAGTTTTCTTTATGTTACCCATTTACACTGGTTACAAAAGTAATTCCACTCAAAATATATTTCCACTCTTCATATATTTATTAAATATAAATGACCTAAGTATAAATCACTATATAGTCTCAATGTTAGTTTGTTTGTTTGTTAGTTTGTTGTTATCTACATTTAGTATTGTACCAAACTGTTACAATAATTAGCCATTAATAATTTGTATGGATAAAACTGACGTAATTAATCTAGTTAGAAACCCAAAATCAGCAACCATCATTAAATTATCTTGCTTTAAGTTAATAAATACAGATACCAGATTTGTTATGAAATTATATTAAATTGTTTATGAACGTGTACTACACGTAAAATCTGTATTATAGTTTAACAAAATATAAATCGAGTTTTGTGTTATATTTTTAGCAAATTTCCTCCATAGGAAGGAATTATTTTTATTTTGGGATGTTGTATTCAAAAACCGATACCACAACAAACCAATAATCAAAATTTCAATAATAACACAGGTTTACACACTATATGTAACATTAATCAAAATAATGTCCGTAATAGTCAATTAGCTTAAAAAAACAACAATGATAACAAGTCTACCACGTATCATTTGTATGTTACAGTACCATTGAACTAGGCCTGTACCATAATTTATTTGTGTTTTTAGTTAGAGGGCTGTTGACAGGTCGAAACTCCTGAAAATATAGCCTAACCGCTGTCTTGTTACTCAGTGGTAATACAACACTTTTACCTGCAATACCTGTTCCTTAACTGTATCCAGTATCCAGTATAAAATAAATGTACAACAATATGGCAGCCATCCTTAATGCAATTCATTACGGTGAGTTTAGGTGGTAAGTATGTCAGATTTGAAAGTAGTCGCTATTCTTATCGGTCTTCAAGGTATTACACAAACTATTGTTGCTTCGTTTGCTTATGGGATAGAAGAACATCTGATAGAGAAAACCCTTTGTGCAGAAAGTCTAACCAAGGTCAAGTTAAAAACCCAGTGATGAAAACGTCTTGAACACTAGTGTATCCTAAGACGATAATTCTACCTCATCTACACAACAAGTAAGGGATAAAGAATAAGTTTGTTAAAACCATTGATAGGAAAGGTGAAGAGTTCACATACTTATCTAATCTTTTCCTCCAGCTGAGTGAAGCTAAAATCAAAGAATGCATTTTCATTCCGGGAAGTCATTAACGATCCAGACTTTAAAACAAAGAAAAATAAAAAAAATATTTGGCTACATGGAAAGCATTTGTAAAAGTTGTAAAAGAGTTTATAGGCAATACTATGGAGGAAAATTACATACAATGTATTCAAAATATTAAAAAGCCTACAAAGAATGTCCTGGAAAAACCATTTTCTTCTACTCTCACTTGAACTTTTTTCCGGAAAATGTGGGAGCCATCAATGAGAACAGATCGTAAGGTTCCATCAGGACATCATACAAATTGAAAACAGATATCAAGACCGCTGGGCGACTGGTCTTCATTATGGGCGACTACTGTTTCTTTTAAATTAAAATATCAATATTTCACACCCAATAAGAGGAAGAAGTAAATTATACAAAAAAATACATTAAAGGCAAGTTGAAAAGAGTATGTTTAGTTAAAATGGTTCGTTTTAAATGTATGTAGGAATCAATAATGACATTACGTGTCAATTATTTCCTGAGAAAAACCTTTACCCTTATTAAGATTATTAAGATTGTCCTATACGTTCGTAGCATGTCGTGGACAAAAAAAACCTTACGTCCTATTTATTTTTGGCTATAATTTCCATATTTATCAGTGAAAATAATGTAGAAAACCCCTATTTTTTTAATGTTATAGGAAACAAATATATTTGTAAACCTGTGTAATTATTTATGGTCTTAACATGAGCGTATTGTCTGCAAATCGTTGTAGCATGGAAATAAATAAATAAACTCATTACTACAGAAAAAATAAATTAAAACAATACATATTGTATTTGTCTTTAGGTGCAATAAATAAAAAAATATTAAAATTAAATAAAATAAAAAGTACTTGGAAGTGTTAATTTACTGTTTCAAACATTTCTGAAAGTGACGCCTAAACACGTACTAGGCCCAATCACTTAGGAAGCAAATTAAAAACAACCGGTATAGACACTGACTGAACAAATACATATATTTTATAAATATATTACAAACTAGGATAACTAGTTACAACGGCAAAATGAAAATAGGCTAAATAGTTAAAATTTAAAGTAGTAGTCAGTTGGACAAGTTCGTTGGGTAAAATAATCGGAAAACTCTAGACCCCTTTTTTGGGGATTAATCTTTCAAATTTTGAGTTTTTCGGCCCCAAAAGGGTCATAAATTCCCCGTATGTAAAATGAAAGCATGTTAAAAGGTGGGAATTAGTGAGGCAAAAGTTTAAAGCCCTCTCTCGTCATCCTAGCATACACATTTACTGAGTTATTAAAGAAAATGTCTAAACACAGTACGTTGTCTTATGGGGATTTTACACTAGAAAAGCCTGTTATTCCTTTGTTAGAGTACTTTTATCATCCCCAGCAACCTCACGCCTACTTTAAAGCCTGTCGGGACCTTCTCCTAACATTATAATGCACAACATTGTATTCCTAGCTTTTCAGGTAAATTAAACCAGGAGCATCAGAACAGCAAAAAAATCACTGTTTTCAGATTTCACTAAAAATTAGAAAAAATGTCGGTTATTACACTGTTTTGGAGTTTTAAAAGTTTGTTTGTGGAAATTCACTTCCCTCACGTCAGCGTGCTGCGTGCAAACTCGTTTTATAATATAACTTGATAAAATAAGTTTAAATTATACAGCACTGTAAGCTTTAGTAAACAGATGTGTTTAGCTCACGGACAGATATTTTGTTGATAGCGCCACTAATAGATTAGTTGGCACTTTTAACACAGCTTCAAAACATTAGCCTGTGTCACAACTCTTTATATCACACTTTTTGAATGTAATGCCTTTAAGCAGAATCAGTTAGTTATAGTAGCAGGTTAGTTTACAATGTGTTAAGTATTTATACAGCTATGGGGGAAACCCCATCGTTCCAATAACACTTTTATTCATTAATATTCACATTTTATTCATTAATATTATATTATTAAAGATATTGTTATTTAAAACGATGAAGTTGAAGTTTTTTTTTAAATTAATTAGTAAGCAAGATGTTGTAGTAGGTATTTAATGTGCACATAAGTGTACTTTTATGTCGTTCAATATTGATCTTCGTAGCAATTGAATTAATAAGCAGAGTGCAACCATGGTAATTCTTATATATTTTACTTATTGATATCTATTAAGCACTTGTCAAATACATTTATTTCTCTGTAAATGTAAAATGTTATGAAACTTATATAACGCAAAGTTTATAAAAACTGTATATTTTAGAAATATGTAATAGCTTGTTATGTACAGTATGGTGATATTGTTACAAGTGTTTTAGTTACATGAATACAAAGGAGCAAATTACACAATAATACACGATGAGAAATAATGTACCAAATAAAATCTGCGTAGCGTGATTCGGAAGGCACACGAGTCTGTTGGTCCCGGCTACAAACATTTTCGTCAGGTAAAGTCAGAATGGTTACGAGTGATCCAAAAAGTATCAAGAGAATATTAGTCATTCTCAATGATACGCATTACTTTTTGGTCTATCTTAAGTTCTTAGCTATTTTACATTTGAAAAACGAATAAAAAAATCCCTCTAAAAATCTGATAGTAAAAAAGTGCAGTAATCCTGGATATGTAGGATTAAATGGTTTCTGCTTTCTCCAGAATATATCCTTATTTATGACTTCCCAGGGAATCCTACTGGCTTCCAAGGGAGTCATTCTTCATTAGATACTTACGTCCCTTAAGGCCTACAATCCAGTACCATTTGTACGTAATCCTAAGCTCTCTGACTAGTATTTCAAACACTTTTAGATATACTATTCCGATTACTGATTGGCTATGACAGTAAAGTTCTATGATAGTACAAATTATAATACCATGTTTATTTTTCGGTAATACGGTATGTACTGCATATTCTCTTAAACTTACTATTTGCAGATTATAATGTCGGTACTACGCTGAATAAAAATAAAACAAAATACGTTTAAAAATACAGTTATACTTTTTTATCTGTATAATGTGTTGTCTTTGTAACGGCATTATGTTTGATTTTCTATTGTCCGCTTAGACGATGCGGAAATCAACTTTATAGAGTCAATTTTATTATTTTGACCCCTATGACAGAGAAATTACATTGCGATGCTGCGGGTGTTTTAAAAACGACATTCTAACTAGTAATAAATATTAATAATTCAGTTTTATAACTTTACAAAAATAAAGACCTAATGAGCCTCGGCCACATTGCCGAGTTTGATATTCTTCAGTATCTCTTTTGGTAGAGATATTTTAAGAATATAAAACTATTTAAGGCAGTTTAACAGTATAGGAGACGTAATAGTGAGAACAGCCAGTTGTGTTTACAAAGGGAGCAGTAACCAATGTCTTTGATTAGTTGACTAGTGCAGTCCTTAGGTCTACCAACCTAATTAATGACAATAACCAATGGTGCTGGACTGCGACAACCACAGGAAATTACATTTAGAACGCGTTATAGAAGGAGTTCTCGTAACATCATTTTTCTGTATTGATAAAAATTTACTTACTGCACAAAACTATTACAAAAATAGGAGTGGTTTGCTGTCTTATAATTGCATTATTTTTTATATTTATATTCACGTTGAAAATACCTACTAAAATATATATGTCTCCGTAATTTTTCAAATCATGATTTTCTCATAGAGAAACTCGAGAGTTATAAAAGGAATAAATTATAAAAGTAAATATGACAGCAATTCCAAAAACCGTTTATATGTATATTATCAAAACGTTATTGATTATGAGCTGAGCAACCAAAGTAACTCCAAACATTTAATTAAAGTAAGGAAAGGGGAAACAGATGAACAAAATTAAAGTGTACAAAATACATTTCAGGCTATTTTCATGGACACGGTCGCACTTGTCTTTGATAACCAGAGACTCTTGATTCTATCCGGCTTATCTCATAGTTTTATGTTAGAGCCAAATTAATTTTGTTACCTTAAATTGTATTTTATTATATTAATTGGTGATAGATATATTCGCAACATTTTTATTTATATTTACGTCGGTTATTAACTCGCAACTTTTAAACATAAACAAATTAAGTTATCATTGTATAAACAAACATAATTAATAATTTAAAAAAATTGTTGTTTCTTCAGAAAGTGATTAAAACTCTTAATATTTGTATCTTAGGTTATTATAAAACAGTGTTTCTTACTCCAGGTTTACAGTTACTCACCACAACTGTTGCTAAATGGTGAGTAGCAGCTTCATTTTGTGATTTATATTCGTTTGGTGTTAAATCAGTGGATAATCAATGCACCCACACAAATTAAAGACTTTTTTTAAAGCTTAGCTGACAAGCTTAACATTATTGAAGCAAATAAGACCGATAAAGCAAAACTGGATCTTCCTCGTTTATTCCACGAAAGTAAAATTAAGTTATAATTTTAACATGCCAAAGATATTAAATAAAAACCATCCATATTTTAAAAAAATACTGTAACAAACCAATTGGTTATATTTTATAACTCAGTTGGTAAAGCAACTAACGATGCTGTGACCTATTTGATAAGTGTCAGGTGATTTAAATGCACAATATAAATACGTAAAAAAATTAAACTGATTATTCCTTTTGGCATTCTCTTTGTCGATCCGCATTGTGCAGTTGGTGTGACGTTGGTTTGTGTACTAAACTCGTAAATTGAGGCATTAACACTGTTGCAACAATTCATCACCATAAAGGTTTCTGCTAAAATGTCTGCAATTGATGCTCGGTATTGCCACAATGAAGTGAAGTGCTTATAGGCAAATCCAATCTAGCTACAACAGATTGGTTGTTTAGAGGAGACATGTTGGTATTGATAATGATACACCAAAGAGGAAGGGAAAATTACCAATAATCTGTTATGATTGTTATGAATGATCTGTCATGATTGTTATGATTATTATTAATCTGTTATGTTAATCTGTTTATGATTTTAACACAATTTGTACTGTAATAAGGTTATCTATTTGATATTAAATTTCTTTTGATATCCAAGTTTCAACTAAATCTTAATTCACTATTAATTCAGAAATGTTTCAACAAGTATTATATGTTAAATTACAATGATAACTAATCCTATTAAAAGATGTATCTTTTAAGGTGTCTTCTAAAAACATTTACTTATACCTTTGACTTCAAGTTATATTACACGTTAAGATACAATTACTATAACTGTCATAATGTCAGAATAATATTAACCTATTAATATAACGTTGTATAATTTATATTGGCTGACTAATTTGTGGTGATGAAATATTATTTAACCGTAAAAAGTGGTTCTACCGCTATGTTATATTTATCAACAAACAAATGAGTTATGTATCTCTTAATTTATTCCTCTATTTGAGTTACTTAGATATAACATTTATATTATAATTTCAATCCTTCAATACACTACCATAGAATCGTATTGCATTTACCAATAAACCGCTGTGCCCCTTGTACCTGCTATGTATATATATTTCCAAAGCAGCTACAGAACTATGGATGATGGACCCCATGAATTATATAACTTGTATGTAGACTTTATATTGTTTTCAGTACAATAATAGATGTGGTAGTTTAACAAAGAAATATAAAACATTTACTTGCCGAATTTACCGTGGGAATCAGCTGCTGAGCCACAAACATTCCCGCCACATTTCATCACACAAACACGATGGTAGGGTGGAACAACAACGTTAATTTTGAAGTGTTTTGTTTTCAGTTAAGGAGAAAACGGGGTTTTACTAAATATTATTTTGCTAGTAGCACCTTCATACTTTATTTTATTAAGAACGACTTCAATAAGTGATTGACATCTACCGTACACCAAAACTTTGCCCAAAATCTGCCGTTACAGAACTTTAAAATTTGTTTCTAGAGAATGCTAAATTATTTGTGATTACCAAATCTGGCGATGTTATTACATTGGGAATAATAAGCCACCTTCATCAGGCTATTTAACTTTTAACTTATAACGACTAGTGGTACTTTCCTCATTATAACATATATTGCAGTCATGTTCGTCTTAAATACGCACATTTGTCAAGTAAATTAAAGTAGCCTGTTACAGTTTATTCGACGCAGTATTGATTGATTACTCTAAAACCAGTAAAATATAATTGATGCAACACAATAAACCTCTTTTTACTCTCTAAAATTTGCGAATTTTATATATTTTAGTTACACGTTTTTGTGACCAAAGACATAATATGCAATTTCTATAAAATTATTTTTTATTTTGTTAAATTTACAAATTTACATTTAGTAGTAGAGTGCAATTAAGTAAAGAAACAGCCAGAGAAAGAACGTAGCACATTTAAAGCACCTTGTGCGTAAACAGTATCAGGTTTTTAATTATCACAAAACATTTGGAAAAGTGATATCATAAACGAGAACGTATATAGCTAAACATAAAACCTTTTTTCTGATATTACACAATAGATTGAGTGTGCATTATGGGCATGTAAAATTATAATTTTATAAATATTTCATGATCTTGCAATTTTCCTTCATTTAAGTAAAACACAGGTTATTAACTACACTGGAAAATGGTAGTAGCGGTAATATAATTTAATTGAAACATCCACGAACCACTTGAGATTATTATTCGGATTGATGCAGCCGGACTCAACAGAATATAGAGAGGGTGATTTGATTTAAACTCAGAGTGGCTGGTTTGGATGGTTTTATATCCCTGTAGACTAAATCATCTGTGTAAACAAAAAAATAGATAATAACGATTAATTATTCTGTTATTCTAATCCGTCTTATTAAAACTTTTCGAAAATTACGAGTTTAAAATCATATCAAGAAATGTGTTTTATGATTAAACCTTAACTTCCTATGTGGAATATTCACACAAAAAGTAGTAATTTTAATTACACAAAAAATATTACATATTTCTACTGGAACTAATAAACTGTACATGCTGAAATGTTTCACAAAACGTTCATCAGTGTATTTATTCAAGCTTTCACCTCGGGTCCCTTATAGCTGTTTGGACGCATATACACACTAATGTAACAGACTATATAACAGACTATAGACAAAATATAAAATAGTTACAGGAGTTACAATTTGTGCCTAGCAAAAATAGTTTTAGAAGTTTAGGTGTTTTAGGACACAAGATTATTTTCTTACCCTCTTTTCACAATGTGAATAACTTAAAAAATTTTAATTTAACAAGGGTTAACGATGCAGTATGTTTAATTTCCACATACAGTCAGAACTATGTAAAATTAAAGCACTCATTTTAATTATGGTATTACCATAAATAATTTCGAAACTTCATTAAAAGAAGCCAATATTTAAAACTTATCATTGGAAATTAACTAATTACTTATCGGTTCTTTTTTGGAATCAAGATGCTACCTTAAAAGTTCGGTCATACTGGGGGATTCGTATTGATAATTAAGAAACTAAGGGGAATTGTATACAGCATTTCTAACAGTAACCTAAATTTGTAGGAATTAAAATATTACCATTACTACTATCTAACATTTTCTTGTATTATATATTTATAATCTACTGTAGTTATGTTTGAAATAGAAGCACCCAAAGGCAATTATTTCTAGATTGGTTGGGAATTGTTGCCTAGTGAAATACAATTTCTGAATTCAAAACCATTAGCAGTTTGTTAATTATGATTTCTTTATTTTTTCAGAGACAGTCTCTGCACATCGGACCGTTAGAAATAAGTAGTAAATTGTTTTATTAAATAGAAATGTAGTACAAATAATCTATCATTAATGGAATTAACGTATTTTAGTCTTAAATGCGATTCTAAATGTATTAAATCTTTTACCAAGATATAATTTTGCATAACTTTGGCCGTTAGAAATAGCTTGATGATGTTGATTACTTTTGCCAGATTGTTAAAGAAGTTTTCTTTTAAAATTCCACAAGATTCTATGACGTCACCCTTTAGCTCCGATATAAAATCATATTTATTAAAGATATACATTACTGTTAGCTAATAATTTATAATAGATATCCTTTGTGCTTAGGATAGATTTTGGATTTTGTTAGTTTGTCCCAATCATATATTTCCGTAAGTCTTTTGATAATATAAAATTGCGATTAATGACGCAACACAATTTTTTCAACCCTAACAAAAATAACATAATTATATGAATCTTATCGTTATGTAAGGATTGATTAAAATATACTTCATTGTAACAGGTTAATCCGGTGTTATGAAGTTCAAGCAGAAGTTTAACAGATTATTACTTCTGACTTATTTGTGACTTTTGGAACAGCGCAACTTAATAATTGGCGATCTTCTATTAGCTTTTGGTATATTAAAAATTTTTAAAAATGTATTATATACCTAAAAAATAAAAAAATGATTCACAAGTAATACTTATTATTATTTTGCAAGTCATAATACTTTGTCAAGATCTTGGGATAACACTGACTGCATGAGTTTTTGAAACCCACGACTGCGTTCTCACTTAATGCGGAGATTAATTATGATTAATACATATAGAGAAATATATTAAATGGGAAATTCACTTTTTGCATTAAAAAAGGGAATTAAATATTTTATCATACATTACAATGTTTTTAAACACTAAATATTCAAATGAATATTAGATCATTGGTGATTTGTATAAATGATTTTCATAAAGGTTAAAATAGCATTATATATTTGTGAAATATATTGCTACGGTGTATCGCAATACACAAGAATGCTGTGGGATTTCAATATATCCATTTTATTGAAGGTACTGCAAATTAAAATCATTCGTATAATTTGAAAGATTATATACGTAATATGAATGTCAGCTTGATCGATAACTTAAGGTGTGGGGTATCTTGGAAAATTGCTTTATAGCGATTTCTCTGGGTTATCAGTCCATTTCGTATTATTTATTACAGCCATTAGTGTAACAAGGATACAAACAAAATCTGACATTCACATACCTTACCCCTCTCTCTCTCTCTCTCTCTCTCTCTCTCTCTCTATATATATATATATATATATATATATATATATATATTGAAACTATAATATATATAAATAGTTCTACATAATTATAATAATGGATTACAACTTCGTTACATTTTAACAGTACACAATAATTCAAGTGTGATTCAATCTCTTTAGACATTTTTTACAACTTTATAGCCAGCTGTTTCTGTTGGCCATATACAACACGATGGCGCAATCTGTCTTGTTTGTATAAGTAAAAGGATCACGTAGGAAAAACAACCCACCCTCGGGTCACGTGACAAGGCAGGCCATCTCGTGATTGGCTGAGCCTCGACTGTTCTCGGGGAATTGCGTGTGAAATAGCGTTGACCTCGTATCTTAGATGTTACTACTGTCCACTTTTGTAGTATTCCTAAGCAAATAATGGAATTGCAATCTTAATTGATTTAAATATTTGTATGTATTTAATATTATAAATGCAACATAATGTTAAAAAAAAAAAAAACAGTAACGAAACAAGCATTTGAATAGTTTCCGCTAACTAGAATTCCAACCGGGTAAAGTGATATCCATTGTCAGTAAACTTCCGCACTACAATAGAGCGACCAATAACACGAAGGCTCGCGGCTGTGTCATTGTGGCCCAGGAATGTTGTGCTGTCACGGTGGAACCCAATACTGCGGACTGTGAAAGTGGGAAGCGGAAACATAGTGAATAAATATCAATATGGTTTACACTAAAATGTAATGATTCTGTCTTATCATTATCATTAAGACCTACTACCTAAGTAATAAGTTGTTATGTCCAAGAGTAGAAGGATGTGGAATAAAATGTTCTCCTAATTTCGCGTTTGAATAAATGTATAAACAAACTGAAACATACAATATCTCTTTTAACCCTCTTTTAATTAATACACGTCTGCATAATTATAGTATTTGTAGAACATAAAAGTAGGGTGAGACCTACATAGAATCATTGATTTTTTTGAAATGTTTACCCAAATTCCTTTTTAGCGGAGTTATATAATTCTTTGCTTCACACAGTGGTTTTAAGGGAAAACCCCTCCAGCCTTCATACCATTAGGTGGCAAGACATTTGGGAAGTCCTTCATTGGTCAGTGTTAGTTGAAAATATATAACAAGTTTAAATCAAATGTATTAGTGAATAATAGAGAAAATAAAATGTATTAAATATCCATAAAAATGACAATGGACAACGTAATGCATACCAATTTTTTTGGCCACAAGCCAAACAAAAATGATTTAAGAGACTAGAATGTTTAATTTGCTTTATAATTTCAGACCTAGAATCTCCCCAGAAGTAAGCTCAGTGTAATTTTGTTAGAAATCTAAGCACTATAACATACTGTATTCTATTACAAAGTGCTTGAGAAGAGTTTAAGGAAGTATAATTTTTCATGATCTCTTAGATGTTTAGGGGGAAAAATTCCCTAAAAAAACGCTTGGAGATACAGGCGATTGGTACTTATATGCAAACTATTTTTTTTATCAGGACAATATTGCGGTCCATACTGCAATAGACATAAGTATTTAATACTTAAAAAACAATCTACTTTACTCATGGTGCACCAAAACAAATATTTCTACCGATAACTCAAATTAGATTTTTTACGTACAATCTTTTTATATGTTGTATTATAAATAAGGAAGGGAGTAAATTGTTTCTTTAGGGTTAGTGAAAAATATCATGGTAATGTCATAATACCTTTAAAACACCTTTGAAATCATGGTTAACATAGACTAAAACGAAATAATGACTTTTAGTAGTCTTTCCTAAAGCCATTAAACGGTGTTAATTATTTCAGCTCTAAACGTTGTTCAAAGATATGCGAATTATTATTCTTTCATCAATGAACCACAATTTTCAAAAACCTACTTTATTATACAACTGGAACGACTTGAATTTTTACCAATAAAAAATAATACTAATAGCCTGAAATACACGTCAAATTATTCATTCGTCTTTTCATCCAAAACATTTCTTAATCTGATGTAAAACTTTAAAAAATATATTGCCTAAACAACGTGGTAATGTAATGGTACGTGACTAATAAACGTTCTTTTATGGTAAGTAACAGCATTTATAAGGGTTGAAACCTTCATTACAACGGGTCGTCCCTCACCACAGTCTAATGAATGGCCCATCACATTCCATGTTAAAGAGACTTTCAAATTATAAACATAAACCGTTAAAATTAAATTAAAACGATTAAATTAAATTAATAGTAATATTAATAATATTGATAAGCCAGTTCTTTGTGTGGGTATTGAGGTTTTGAAAGATCGTATTGAGAGACCGTCTTATAATCCTGGGTAAATAAGGCTTGAAGAAACAAAACTTGTAATTGGTTTCTTAAAAATGAAGCCAGCCGTCGGTTCCACGTGCGGTGTTTCAATTAACTGGCGCTCTTTGTAACGTATTGAGGTCTTTGAGAGAATGTAAAATCTTTTATTTTGTATAATTTTTAATGAAAAACTATCCTTAAATATTCAACCTTTCATAATCTTATTCATCTAAGTAACTTTTCCTATGTTTGTTTTTTGTGTATAATT
The DNA here is from genome assembly GCA_963675035.1 of Allygus modestus. NCBI lineage: Eukaryota > Metazoa > Arthropoda > Insecta > Hemiptera > Cicadellidae > Allygus > Allygus modestus. The sequence goes on along the minus strand of OY776112.1, from coordinate 479,682,938 downwards.
AAAATAACAAAGATATTATAAAGTTAAGGAGGATTGGAGGCATTTTGGACCGACGAAATCTTTTTACCACATTTAGCAGCTACTACTGCAATTAATGTCACTACGTAAAGTTTGTAAAACTAAATATTTGCATGCTTCTTAATATATTATAGGCTCCGGATAAAATGTATACACAATAATAATTCATAGTTTATAACTAATTTGTACACAAATCTCAGATTTCTTATAAATTAGAAAAATAAAATAATGCCATCTTCGTTTCATTTCACTAAATGTGTAACCATAAACTATAGACAAATAAACCAGTAAGTGATTTTTATTTGTTAGCTAGTTGACGGTACAAATAATGTTCATGTAAATACAATTATTGATTTTATGTGCATGAGTAAAATTGTATCGACTTATGTTGGTTACGTCATTATTGAAAATTATCCTCCTGTATGTTAAGTATGTCATACTTATTACATTGTATTGTTCTGTGATCGCTTATTTTATGCTTTGTTCTTTGATAGTTAATTTACTATTTTGTTGTCTTTATTGCTGATTTCAGCATTTAGTATTTATGGAATGCATTTTTCTCCTCATTGTCTTGCATCACTCACTAATTGTTGATCTCAATTGATGGTGTACTTACTTCAACTGCTTGAAATGGCTCGTACTGTAATTTTTTACATATTATTATCACAACATTTTTTATTATTGTTATTTTGTTACACATATGTACACAACTTATTATTGCTTCTGTTATATGATATTCTTGCACATGATAATAAGTGTTCTTTATATACGTAAACATTGTTTGTTTTATATTATTAGCTAATCTATAACATTTTGTGCGTCTGATTATTTTTATGTATGCTTGCATTCATATCACGATACATTTTATTCTGTAATGATATATATTGGCTTTTGACCTTGATGATTCAAATAAATAATAATTACAGGAAATGAAAACTATTAATTTGTTTTTATTAGACTACAATATATTTGGCTATGTACTACAATTTTCAAATTAAGTTACTGATTTGTTTAAGATTTGTTTGTCATGGCCAGAGTAAGCTTTGTTTAATGTTATTTCAGTCTTTAGCTACATGTTGTGTTGAAATAGTTGATTATTTACGCAAGTCATTTAAATAGTCAGTATATCTCAGTATGCTTAGACAATCCCACATTGAACAATTTAAAAAATAGTCTTTAGTTTCAATGTTAGTATTTCATATTAAAGTATGAAACTCCTTTAGGTTTTGTGAGGTTTTTGTTTCGTGAAAGACATATTTTGACCGGTCAACTCAACGCAACCTGTTAAACATAATACTAAATTTATAAGATTATATTCTGCAGTTTGGCATTCCAACCTCAAAAGATTTATGCAGGAATAAGGATTTTTTAATTTGTAATGAACCGCTAGCAAATAAGAAGAGGGTGTGCTTACTTTGTTCTAGTACGTTTTATAAAGTAATACATATGATTACGTGGTCTATTTCACCCTAACATTTAGATTTTATCAACTTGCATGTTTGGACAAATTTATATTGTTATGAATTATTATTTTCAAAAGACCATTTATGTGTAAACGGAACAAATAAAATACTGCCCTTTTCATAGTAAAATTATTGTTTAAATCCAATAAAACTCAATTTCGATCCATTTATTGTAACTGTATTCGAGAACTGATAACAATTAGACTGACAATAAATTAAACAGGTAAGGAGAGATGTTAGCTCGTGAGACCAATAACACCAGATAGTTACGAGGGTTTAAAGACTGATATTTGCGAGTGCCCAGGGAGTCCCCGCTCTGGAGATTTTCCTCATTTTTCATAGAATCCAAACATATTCCGTTCTATTATATGACCATCTTTGCAGCTAGAGTAGTGAAAAATGTTTATAACTGTGTATTTAACATAGGTTTGTAAGTTTAAGATTGATATCCAGAGTTGTTTCCACACCAGTGGCACACAAAACTTTGACAAATGACAAAGATCCAAACTTGTTAAAGTCAAGTGTGAATCAAGGGAATAAAGGTTATGGGCCATTGCACCGGAATCCAAGACGCTAACGATACACTAACGCTGATAGTAGTAATAATATGTTGATATATTTTCTTAAATAAACAAGTTTTCTCATCAATAAACGACAAAACGTATCATCAAATTTAATAGACTTCAAAGTTATAAGAACATAATGTTCTGTGATTAAGTACCGGTAAACATTTTATCGTATTTTTATAATGTTTTTCTAAGTGTTTAAATAACAGTAATGATTCAATTGTTACAACTAAAATAAACTTTTTAATTATTGACTCTCAGACTTTACCTGTCTTATAAATATATATTTTTTATTATAAAATGCACTCTTCCCGTGACTTATTTTAAGAGGTTGGCAGCCTCTTTTTGCCTTCAAAAATATTATTATTTAATTGTTGGAACATTCAACAGTACTCCACCAGTTGCACTCAACCTGGTTTGCTTTGATATGGATCGTAATGTAGCAGACAGGATGTTTTGAAATTCCGCTCACGCATTTGGTAGCGTCCACTCCCATCCTTCCAAGTGAATTCTAGATATTTAATTCTAAACATTTATTGGTAATGGATTTTATTTTCGAAACCTAAGTGTAGCTGACATAATTTTTAACCACGCATCATTACAACTTTATGCTTTACATTTATAAAACATGGTTGGTGTAACTTTTCTATAAAAATTAAATGTTATATGAAAATAATATCAGTATTGACATTGATATTTTATTGAAAGTTTTAGAATTATACTCTAAGCAGCCTTTTCAATGTAAATTATGTTCTTGAATTAAATTTAACCTTCTAAACTTATGCAAACAAGTTGATATATTTCAGTAATATTCATTTGTCTAGTAAATGAACCAAAAAGTAGTGACGCGACATGAAAAATAAAGTCTAAAAACACAGTTTACTTACAACATGATCTACAGCCTCGTAATTCAAGTTGAAATAGAACCCAAGTGAAATATGACTGAATCATACAATCACGCCATCACACATGACACTGTGGGTGTGTTGTAAATATATTTGCACTCTTATGAGTTATGATGACATGTTGTGTCGTGTTCCTCTAGACCATTAAATGTTTTATCACTCATAATTTATTACGTGTTATAAAGTGGACATTTCTACATTTTAACGACCTGATGAGCTTAGATTCAATTATGTTTTTTCAGATTTTGGTTCATTTTAAATGCTAGTTCGTTTTCTAAATGTAACAATTTGAACTAAAATTACGAAAACCAGATAAAAAAACAAAGATTTTAATTATTAATTTTGTGTTTTTGTTGCTGTTGGATAAGTGACGAGTATCCTCAACCTTTAAAAATATCCATGGTCATAACATAAATTAATATTTTACCTGTATCACTCAAATTTTCATAATCAAAGAAAAATATTTAACTAAGATTTTTAACGTCGAAAAGGTTAAAACTTTTAATATTGAAATAACTCAAAACGTTGTATCGATAGGAAACACTTCAGGTAATTAGTATAGTTAAGAATAAAATTTACTAACTGTAAACCCGTATATCAAATAGCAGGGCCAGATTTATAGCTCCAGTTAGGAGATGTATGACACAGGTCATTAGCAGCCCCACTGATGATAGTGTGTAGTTCACTAGGCTGTCATACACCTCCGGCCCGGACCCTGATAACAGGACTCTACTGTCTCTCGGAACTGTCGATTACACCAACTGTCCTTCGATGGTAACTGGACTGGAATTAACAATCAACAATGTGACTGTAGCCATGAAATAGTTCAACTGAAACAGTCTGTAATTAATTTGTAAATTCTCTTGTGGACTGTTTTGACAATTATGAGTGGTAAGACTTTTTTAAATAGAAAAATTGAGTAGAGTAAAAGTGAATTTAAATATATTATTCCGACTTTTCCCTTTATTTTCGTAATGTAAAGTAAAACTTTAACTTTTACAATAGTAACCTTATGAATAATTAAACGTAGTTTTTTCAATTTATATTTTTAACATCGTAAATCAGTGAAACGTAATTGGTTAGTTCCCAGATTATTGTCTAAAGTGAAACATACTAACACTAATATAATAAGTGTTTAGTATTATTACCCTGTAAACTTTATACAAGACAAACACACATACAAGAAAAACATACAACAGAAACCGTATAACACGTATGCGTTTTAAATTATTCATAAATATTATAATTTTGCTATGACCATCATAATATCTTTATATGTGCGTTTGGTGAGAAAAGTTAGAGCAGTCCAAAAAGTGCATAGTTAAGTCAGTAAAAATGCCTTATTCTTAAATTAATTAGAACAAGTTTTATTATTATAAAAAATTATTTACTATTATCAGTTCAAAAACATAAAAAGAAAGCCCTTTCATTAAATTCATTAATTAAAAGGAAAGCCCTTTGTTTATTTATAAATTAAGTTATTGAACATATATGTCGATTTTTCAGTTTAATCTAGATTTTTCATTGACATTTAATAATCAAAAGTAAAGAATATTAGTGAGCTATTATTAGTTTAAGATTATTCAATCTGTTATTCAGAGTACTTGTCTAATCATTCATGTTATATATTGTTAAAATATTTTCATTTATTTTTTACTTACTGGTCAAGTTGTTAAATAATTAATATTTAACAAATTTCATCTGATCTTTATGGTAATAAATATAATAACCATGAATTATAAAACGGTCTTACCCTAATATATTTACCATAAAATTTATTATAAGCACATGTATAATTTATCAACGAAAACCCCCCGTAACAAATGCCCTAGTCACGTTTGATTGATGTTTCATAAAACTGTTTTAATGTTCCCAAACTTTACAACGTTCCAGCTAACAACCTTATTACTAATATGTTATTAAAGTGTTTTAGCCTTAAAGATTGATAATTTATTTATCACACACGGAAGAACATACAATTGATTAGCTTAAAAATTATTCTTTTACACTTTAAATGTAAATAATAATTTGGACAAGAACAAATTAAATTACAGTTTTCTCTGTTTAGTTAAGGGTAGTTATTACATTCTTTAACAGCCAAGTAATAACTATTAACCTCTTATAAGTAGGTTTGAAATAAATCAGGCTTTCTAAAAAAACGAGTTTTTTTAGATAGGTTTTACCTTAACTCTTTTTTTAACGTGTTTTGATCCAGAATCATATTTTAATCCTAAATTAAGTAATCTGTAATATTACCTAAACAAATTCAAATGTGATATTTTATTTGGATAATCAATGTTACAAAATAGTAATCTAATAACATTTATTAAAAGTAAATGTTATTAGATTACATCTCTCTCTCTCTCTCTCTCTCTCTCTCTCTCTCTCTCTCTCTCTCTCTCTCTCTCTCTCTCTCTCTCTCTCTCTCTCTCTCTCTCTCTCTCTCTCTCTCTATCTCTCTCTGTATTTTTATTACTAAACCACCGTTGGGGCATTAAAAGCATTTTCAGTATTAAAAACTTGTACGCAGCCGTCACATTGTGAGGGAAAGTGTATTGATGTTTTTCCATATCTTATTGCAAGGGAATCCCTAAATTCTTGTGGGGACATGTCAAGGTTAAGTTTTTTTAAGAGGATTGCAAGAAAGCCAGCTTACATGTTTTGCGTTTTGATCCGCACTGAGTAGAATGATTTTTTTACGAGACTGTGGGAAGGATTCTATATTTTTCTTAATATTTACTCCTTGTTCTTGTTTCCATGTATTTAGTGACAATTTTAGGCAAATTTTGTGTTCACCCAAATCAATTGGAGTCTTCGCTTTGAAAGCTAATGTTATAGTTTGACTACCTTTTTCCGAAGTTTTGAATGTATCCTTTCCTTGAGTAATAGGATTTTCCATACCAATCCCCCAGCTTTCGACTGGAAGATTTTGTAATCTTCCAAGATTTATAATTTTCTTCCAACGGGTCTGCCGTGAAGATAGAACATCTTGTTCTTGGATTGTAATAAATCAGTTCCAAACGATATTGCAAGATGGTCGTTAGTTTCACTATATTGGTCAAATTAAAGTCTGCTGGTTTCGTTAGATTTATTTGCTTATTATATTGTTTCTCATTACAATGCCTTATTAGTCCAACACTACTTTTATAGCTTATTTCACAATCTGTACATTTATTCTGAAAGCATTTTGAATCCATCAGGCTATAAACGTTGTAAGTGTCCTCACCCAAATTTTAAGTTTTTGCAATTAGTAAATCTAAATTTCCATTGAATGGATTGCCTGTTAATAATAAATTGACTATGTTATTGTAATTAAGAGAAGAGATGATTATTGGGGGTTGTCTCATTGCACTGTTCGGGTCATTCTTTGTGGTTCTATTAATTTCAGTTAAATGTGAAATTAAAGTTTACATAATTGGGATAAAGCAAAACATTCTAAAGAGGTTCCAAAAGTTCCATTTGTCCCCATCAGGCCACTATAACCATCTTTATCTGAAACACCACATTGTTCAAATGAATACATTTTGACTTTTCCCAATGTTTACCTAGGTATTGAACAATTATATTCGCAATTAAAAATTACTTTTTTAATTATTATATAAATATTGGCTTACTGTACGAAACAAACAATTTCCATTTTTTCCAACCCTTACCACTTTGAAGTAGTTTGCAGTTGCCATCCTGTAGGTTTTGCTTTCATCTGGTTGTGGTTCATTGTTGTTTGCACAAAAAACAATTTTTCGAAAATGGTTCCCGTAGCAGCAAATCTAGGTACTTGGTCCCCATGTTATTCTTCTGGAGAGTAATAAAAATGTTGTATATCGCTTATTTATTAATGTATATGAAAGGAACTTGGTATGTGACTTGTAAAGAAAATTTTCTCTACGTTAAACAAGGAATAATAGTTAAAACCATGATTAGATCATAAATAAATGGCTACCCAGACATTTCAAAATTTAGCAGACTACAGTGGAAGTGTTTAATAATTAATAGGGTTAGCCATGCAACAAATGAATAAAGTTACAAATTCTAGCCCTTCCAGAGGCGCACATAGATCTGTACTGATAGAATTATAACACCTGAAAATATTAATAACAACAGATTTTTCATACAAATTTATTCATGCATTTTTTCAGTTTCACATCTCCATAATTTTAAGTGTACAGTATCTGCGTCTTGATATCACACATTAATAGAATGCATAGAGTGGGTTACAAAATTATAATTACAATAACATACAGAACACCAGAGCATGCGCTTGAAGTGACATAATTCAATAAGCTTCAGACCTTTTTCAGACCTTTGAATAATTAATTGAAATATTATAGGTGAAAATGAATTGTCTACTGCCAGTATTTATTAATTGTTTTGGTCAATAATTGCAAACTGATATTGATTAAAGGTTGTGTTAATTTAATAGGCTAGTTCTTGGATGGATGGAGGAATAAGAATTTATTTACTAATGTATTATTTGAGGTTCCTGGGCAACGCTATATACAATTTAAGCTGGCCAGCCTTACTGATAACAAGGGGGTTAACTATTTGCTCAATATGAGACAATACTGTATTTTCAGGACCGCGGCTGCTGTATGCAATTCTAGCAAGCCTAGTTCAAGTTTAAATTAATTTATTATTGAGCATGCCCATGCACTAGGGAACCTATAAAACATCAATTACCTCCCATCATCATTGAACTGCGTTCCACAAGTTATTTATATTAAATTAATTTATTGACCAAACGTAGATTGTAATGGCAGTGAATTGAGACAAGTAGACTGCTTAAATTATCGTACAGATTAACTGGATGAAGTCTGAATCAGTTCAGAAATGACAATAATAATACTAAAATAATGAAAATTTCCTAATGCTCTGCAATATTTAGGTTGGTGACATGCTAAATTACCAAAGGTTACATTTCATTGTGCAAAATGTGCTCAAATTATAATTTATTATGTATTGACATGCATTGATTGATTGACTAGATATTTTGGTAACTGTACTTTCAAATTCAAATTACATACGCAAATAATAATTACTACTGAAAATTGAATAATACTGAAATATGCTAATGGCTAGAATAATTTAAGACAGAAATGCACTAATTATAATAAATATGACACACTTAAATAAATTAAATCTCAAGGACTGGGCATATACTCTAAACTAACGTAAACTAACAAAATAATTACTCATACTTTCTGGGATCCCATACATACACACACGTTCGGGGAAAACACGTGACGATTTGAAAAATCAGTTGCAACACGTCGTCACGCCAACAATCCACCTCTCGAAATGCCCATTAATTTATAATTACTCTCAAAATGATTCTGAAGCGCACTACGCGTTAATTCTGATAATTTGCGACGAGTGTTAGCTAACAGAAATTACTAGGTGGATGGCAGTGAACGACTATTTAGCAGTAAAGATTATACGTGAGCGGTGCTCAATGTTCCCCGAACCACGCTATCTGAGTATCACTGGCGAAATGGGATGAGGCCGATAACGCGCGATGCGACGACGACAACCCTCTTCCTGACAGGTCATTGGTCCGTTGAGCTGATTGGTCGAGGAAGCTAACGGCCGTGTATCTTTGAAATATTTAAATTCAGTTCTTTTAAAACACATGATGTGCTATATTGATTATGATAATATTCTCATAATCAATAATCAATTCTCATAATCAATTCAATTATATTCGCAATTAAAAATTACTATTTTGATTATTATATAAATGTTGGTTACTGTACGAAACAAACAATTTCAATTTTTTCCAACCCTTACCACTTTGAAGTAGTTTGCAGTTGCCATCCTGTAGGTTTTGCTTTCATCTGGTTGTGGTTCATTGTTGTTTGCACAAAAAACAGTTTTTCGAAAATGGTTCCCGTAGCAGCAAATCTAGGTACTTGGTCCCCATGTTATTCTTATGGAGAGTAATACAAATGTTGTATATCGCTTATTTATTAATGTATATGAAAGGAACTTGGTATGTGACTTCACTAAGATGAGTTCTATTGATATTTGCATAAAAACCCTTATTTTGTGTTCTTTGTTGCAGCAAACCTATGCACTCGTCCCCAATGTTATTCTTATGGAAATTAATTAATATTTTAAATATCGCTTGTTTGTAAATATATTTCTTATGAATCCTGTTAAGTGTTTTAATGTGTTATGTTATATATTCATTGGAAATTCGCTGAGTATGCAGGTTTGCTGTGACGGGGGTATTTTAAATCTAAAACTGAGTTACACATTTACCAGTAGTTTTATGTACGTATATAATCGTTTACCAGTGTTTTAAATGAGTGTTACTATAGATAGGCTATCAGTACATATTTCGAAAACAAAATAGTATCCGCAACAAAAACAACTGCTTGCTTCAAAAACAAGTACTATATATATATATATATATATATATATATATATATATATACATATACATATATATAAATTTCAACGAATAGTTTTTTTGGCATCTGGGGACCTCAAAACAAAAAGTTATCATGGCATCGGGCTTGAGTCTTACCATGAGACCTACGGTAATAGCTTCTTCCCTATATGGGAAATTCGCTAAAATGCGACACACATTTTGGTTTGTGAAGAAATACAACTGAAACACGTACGGAGCCCACGTTTCAGGTGAATTGGCTTGATTGGAAGAAAACAGACCTGACTCACAACTTTGGGAGGGTACAACTGGATTATCTTTAGGTCAAGGGAGGATCTTCATTACCACATTAATTTTATACGAAATGGTAGTAGTATAATGAATTGGGTAGTTCCATTTGTACAAATTTAAGAAAGACTCTGCAGTACGTTTGTGATGTAAACTCAGGGAAACTCTTAAAATTGTCTTTGGGTTTTATTAAATACTGGTTTTGGTACCCGGGATGTTTTTTAATTATACGAAATAATAACTTTTAATTTCTTAACTCCTACTTCTTATTGATATACTTTATTCTCTACTTACCTCCTTGCAATTTTAGCTTATATTTATAATTACCAAATATACATATATACCTATATATATATATATAAATACAGGAGATATATATGTGTGTGTACGTTAACACGATAACTTGAGTAAAAAACGTCCGATTTTGATGAAATTTGGCTCAAACGTGTAAAATGACATTCATGACTTTAAGTTCGAAAACCAGAAAAATCGGACCATGTGAAGCGGGGTTTATGGGGGTTTTAAATTTTCCAAAAATAAGGTTTTTGCATTTTTCACCAACAAATTTAAAAAAAACTTAATTTTGGTTTTGACCATGTTATAGAGCTTAAAAAACAAATAATATAGTATTTTGAATTATTAACCGAGGTTAAGTGGTTGCGGAGAAAATCCAAAAAACCTACTCATAAAATCTCCCATGTTAATCTTATGGGAAAAAGGTTTTTGGCTTTTCCTAAGTTTATTTTAATGTAAACTTCACATTTGCTTTTACCAATCTGTTCAGTTCCACAAAAAAATCATTTTGGTGTTTAAATTGTGATTCTACGCCCAACCGTTGCAGAGACATTCAAAGTGCTAAACACAGTACGATGTCCAATGTTATCCTTATGGAGAATAAATAAAATTTGATATCTCGATTATTTATGAATGTATGTTGATGAAATTTGGTATGTGGCTTCACGTAGTACTGGTATATTGAAATTTGCACAAAAAATTGATTTTTTGTTGATTATTCCCGTAGCAGCAAACCTGCGTACTCAGCCCCCATGTTATTCTTATGGAGAATAAGTAAAATCGCTTATATGTGAATATATTTTTATGAATCTTGGTTTGCGGCTTTATGTGGTATTAAGACATATATTATACATTGGAAATTCGCTGAGTACTCAGGTTTGATGCGACGGGGGTATTATTTTATAAGGCTCGGTATTAAAATAAATATTTATTTTAAGCATACACTGAACAGATTAGGTCATTAAACATGAATTGTCAATCAAATTTGAAACCACTTTTTTAAAGTTATAAAGTATAACATCTTATAACATTTATTTAACTACTCCTTAAGAAGTAATACATACACAAAATATCGCCACAAAATAGTCGCATTTAAAAACACACACTTATTTTTAAAATACACTATTAGGTTTACGTGTGTTATATAGGTTTGTGTGTTCATATTTTATATTGCAGTAGCCAATTATCAAGTGTTAGCAAGGTATGTTTTTGTACCTATTGTGTTTGTAACTTCTCATAAACTAAATACTATCGAGATTAAACATTAACACACGTCAAAACATAAAATATTTGCTATATCGACATGCAATATTTGTTGATACTCTAGCTCTAGTTAAAAGAATTTTCACAAAAATTATTATAATATAAAATTACTGATAAATCAGAAATATATATTTATAGCAAAATTATAACCTTATTACATGTTCTCATCAAACAAATAATCGTCACAATATAAAGGGTAAAGCTGTAAAAGTAAACATATCAACTGAACCTTCAATCTCCCTATCAGTAAGAGTCATATTTCACGTTTCACTTGTTCATGACAGCTAGAATTTATAATGAAATTTATTTTATTTTGAAAATTATATAGTTTTTGGTAACAGGTTATTACCTGTAAAAAATTCAATCTAATTTATTTATAGAAATAAAACAAATAGCATTACAGTTTTAGAATGACGATTTCAGAATTTACTTATAGTATAAGTCTTAAATAACTATTACATAAATTAACTTATTATATTGTTATACAATTCTATTAGTCCCTGTACATAGAGTAGTTATATATTTTATTAGTTTTAATTTAAATAAGTTTTATTTATATTCCTAACTATTTGACTATTACCGTTTTTAAAAGATTATATATATTCATATAATAATTTAACATGACCACCTTTCTAATTCGTTGTCTGGCGACCACAAGCTCGCAGTTCTATGGGACATGCACATCCCTGCAAACGATATCCTGTCAGAAACCTACCTGTACCATAACATATCTATAAAACACGAATTGGCGTTTGTGACTAATCGAGAATATTTTCTATATACTCCGATAATTGCATTGTTTATTTATAATGAGATACAGGAATGTTTATTGCTCAACATTTCACCTCTCTCCAGACTCACGGGAAGGTTCAGTTCAGGTATTCTTGTAATTTCAACGAACAGTTTCACTTTGCCCCAGAAATATTGCATTCCTTACACTAGGCTACATACTGACGTGAAGCAATTTTAGGGTCATTTATTTCATGCGGAACATAGGGAAAAAAATGAATAAATTGTTTACTTAACGTATCTAGAGTTCCTAAAATAGTAGTTCATATAAAAAAATAAATATAACAACAAAAATAAGGCTGTTTCCACATACAAGCTTTATTTAAACTTCTTATTTCTCTTATTCTCTCATTAATGGAGCGAGCCTTTGCGACATTATTGTTATTTCCACATCAACAAATAAGGTAGTCACAAATGTTTCTGTCCAAAATTAGTCATCTTAATACGGGGTGAGTAAGTCTTCCTAGCAGTGAGAAAGTGGAGGCCTGGGAAAAGTTTGAAAAATTTAGAAGAACAATTATATAACGTTAAATGTGCAAATGGATATATGTTGGAACTTTAAAGAAATGTACACGTATTTACTGTGGGATTATCTTTAAACGATTGAAATGTCAATGGTTTAAATGACTGTGGGGATTTGGAGCCAACTTTCCATAACGGTTCCTCAGGTTCTCCTAATAATACGGTACCCAAAACGTGCTTTTTACATGCAGTTAACTACAATTTGTCTAATCTGACATGACAAATACATTCACATATAGTAATATTTATAAAAATTGTTAAGTAAAACAAATATTATCCTATTGTAGTGACTCATGCATCAATAATGCCTCAGATAATTGTTTGAATATATTTTAAAGACCCTTAAAAGGTTTTATGTTATAAATCTTTATTTCCTAGGGATTATCTAGTTCTAACATCTATGTTTTGTTTGCATGCCCGATTTAGATTGTTGAGGTGTAATAGTTTTTAGAATTAGACGGTTCAAGATTTCTTTCTCGGACCCCAGGGCTCCAGCTTCCTGGCCCTTAAAGTTTTCAGTGTATCTTAATGGAGAAAATACGTTATTGGGATTATATACTAAGCGAGAGATCTTAGTTTTATTATAAAAAAACTGTTATACTATCTGTACATTGCTGTTGGCTTGTTATGTTTATATTGAGTAGTTGAATTTTCTGTCTGAAAAAACCTTGTTCGGAGTACAGGACACCACGTAGTTAAATGAAAAACTAATTAAAAATTAAAAATTGTTTTTAAATGTACACAAATAAATCCAAATTTCCAAGCATTTTTCATTTCTAAATTGTAAACATAACAATCCCACAGCAAAGTAAATAACTTCTGAGGTAGAAAGACATCCTCTTTACTATTTTCCAAAGATTTTATAATTGTTATTATTATAATTATTTATTTTTAAATAAAATTATTTTAGACTTTTTTCTAAGTAAGGCCGTGACTGTAAAGAGTTTTCATTTATAAAAGTTAGGACAAAGTTTAATAGGGAGCTAGACTTAACTGTTGTTAACGCAATCATGTCATAAATGTTTAATAAGCCGTATTTGTCCAATTTCCATTGTATTTTACCAGTTTTGCAGTTTTAAATAGCGTCATTAGCTGTAAGCTATAGTTTACAATATATTTACGTACTATCTAGAGTGTTTTATTTTATGCCTTCTGATTTGAAATACGTAGTATTAATATTCCCAAGGATTAATAGGTAAATTTTACTATAAATATTATAATGTTCAAGTATATTTCAGATAGTTTTATTTTTGTAATATTTTGATGAATCTATACTTTGTTTTGTTGGGTTTTAACCCATTTATAAACTGATTATATTTGATTTAGGAGAAACATTGAAAATGATGTGGAGTGCGAAGCTAAATTGTTATGAGATTGTGAAAGTTTTTAGTTTAAAAAGTTGTAGAACTACTTTTGAAGTAAAACAATCGAAATAATATCATTTAAAATAAATTAAGCAACTTAATAGAGAACTAAAAATAGATGAAGAATCACAAAATCAATTAACTTTTGAAAAAAAAACCATTCCACTTGTAACAGAAGATCTCGTATTGAAGTGGTTTGATTCCATTGAATTGTTCATTATCGAGCAGATTTCATTCCACAACCAACCCTCAGCTGAGGTCTGTGTGTTCAATTAGTAATTCATCGGCAACCCCTTTGTATAACACGGATAATCCCTGACTTGATGTTTCATATTTGATTTAGATTGTCTGCATGATAATGGTGAGAAGAGAAGTGTCTGGCATTTAAATAGTATGCATTACCCTTAATTTGTTTTCCACCACATATAAACTATTTAAGGTCATATAAGGCATATACAGTTTGTAAGTTGATAGTAACGACAAGGGAATCCGCTTCATTTAACTACAAAGGCCAAGCAAAAACATGTTTTTAATGCCAAGAATAAGTTTAAAAACCTCTTTCCTGGACGTAAATCTTATATTTTAAGGAAATTTGTAAATAGAAAAGAAAAACTGTATTGATTAAAATTTACATTACGGGTTGTAGAATCTACGAGTCAACCAACTTTAATAAAACAATGAATATTGTTTTAGTTCGTTAATGATTCAATTACATTTCGATTAGTATTTTTTGTTGTTTGTTGCATGATGTGTAAAACAACCTTCATTTCTAGACACCTATGGTTAAAACAGCCAGTTGTTTACATACAGCACTAAAAGAAAGTTGTATTTTATCTGCAAGAAATATTACCATTTAAAAAGGTGATGTAATTTTATTCTATTTGATACATTAGGTAAACACTAGTTAAACAAAAAGTATAATATTGTACTCTTGAAAAATAAAGCAATTTTATATAATACAAATAATAGCTAATGATTCTCGCTTCTGATTGATAGAATGTAATGATCAGATAATTTGCCAACAAAAACCATCTCTCACAAATGAGCCAGACACGTTGATAAATTGTATGTGAAAACAACATCCATTAAATCAGTCGTTTATCAAAAAACATTTAAATTTATCTCTCCTCTTTATACATTAGCTCAGGATAAAATTATAAATTAAATATAAACAACCTTAGAGTTGTATTAGGTCCATAAAAGAATAATCCCAGATAGACATTAAACAGGTCATAACGAATAATTAAGGGCTGAAATTAATTTCAGTTATAATGGTCACTGATCAGGCCTGTATAAAATATTAAAACATGTTAAAAAGTCTGTATATTTTTATGAAACCTTTCTTATAGTTATATTATTTACAACTGACGTAACGTTTCTAAAAGATTTTATCCTTTCAACCTTGTGTCAAACATAAAACATTTTATAAGTTTTTATTTTGTATGTTTGGCTCTAATCCAATGTTAATGCATAGGAAAACAGCCTTAACTGTAAAACATATTTTATAATCAAAACGTTACATGTTGGGATTTATCATGGCTATAGTAGCATAATTCAAGCGTTTAGTTCATAAACAGTTCTCGAGTTTACATTATGATTGATTCTTCAAAAAATCAAATTAATGAGTGGAAAATAATCCTTGTCTAGATGTATTCAGTAACTAAATCATCCCTCTAGCAATCTAACCTAGCGTTATAGGAAAATATACAATCCGACTAAATGTTGAACAATACGTGATGAGGATGGATTACTGCAACCCTGAACCAGGCTCTAATCTACTGTTTTGACGTTTGCCAACCTCTTATGTTGCTAGAATGTGTGTTTTGCAGCACATATTTAAAAATGTTTGACATCAGTAACATAGAGAATAATATGTATTCATGTAGTTTCCGCCTACGAAGTAAGATCTAACTATAAAATATTATCATGGTATCATGGTAGTGATTGGGAAGTATTATAAAATAGGGTATGCTTTTTTTAATATTTCTTTATGATTTATGCTGGTTTTTAGCTATCCAATGTTACATTGTAAGTGTGGAATTTATATTAATTAGAATAATTGGCAACTAAAAATAAACAAAATTTATGGGACATTTTATTATAACAACAGCTATTAAAAGAAAATGACATCCGCACCAAAATATCGCATACTCAAGTATAATTTTGTTTGTACACTAAGTTTAGTTTATATTAATATTATTAGTGTCGCTAAAAGTTCATCTAACCTAATTAGATAATATACACTTAAAAGGAATGAATATTTTTAGAATGATAAACTAACTCATGTTCATGGAAGCTTACTGTGATTGATTAAAATAAGAATAATACTTATTATGTAAGTTTAAAAAACAAACCCTACGTGTTTTATTTAATTGCAGGGTAATACACATTATTATAAATAGACTAAAAAT
This sequence comes from Allygus modestus, assembly GCA_963675035.1. Lineage (NCBI taxonomy): Eukaryota > Metazoa > Arthropoda > Insecta > Hemiptera > Cicadellidae > Allygus > Allygus modestus. Next base: position 479,666,667 of record OY776112.1, on the reverse strand, counting down.
GTATTTAAAGAACTTGCATTTTGTTTTGTTACTTGTAGATGATGTGTAACATTCAGAATACTATAACATCATTTATTTTGAACAGGAAAATCATTTGTACCCGGCAAATGTTGAGTGAATCAGATAAAAGTTGTAAAAAATAAAGAATAATTTATCCTTGTTATACCATAAACCAATACAACTTATATTGCCACAAGGATAGTATACAAGTTGGGAGGATTTCTCACTTTGTAGTAAATCTTTGTGTCAGTAAGCATTAGGTGGCAGCGACCACTGATATGTCTAAGTTATATTGGCTAGAGGCTCTGAGCGGAGGCATTCCCCAAGAGAGAATGATTCTCTGTTCTAGAAGAAAACTGAGTTTGAAAAAATAACATAAGTGTGATATAGAGACTATGGTTTAGGTTAAGCTTTTTCCCAATAAATTGTAAGACTTTCAGTTTTAAAAAGTAATAAACATCAATACATCACAATGTTCTAGCATCGTGATTCCTTATTAACTATATACTAGCTTTCCAATAAAATCCAAGCCAAAATCTTCAAATCATATATGTAAAAAGAGGATGGTTATTGTTTCAAAGGTAAGAATACAGTACAATTTTTAGGGGTTATAACAATTATAGTAGTCTATAAATAAAATATATATATAAATGTATTTGATATTATGAAAGTAAGGCTTAACTATTTTAAAGGACGAGATTAATTTGTGTCCTCTCGCTGATGCACACAATTTATCCTATGAATGCATTTAAAAACGCATATACAAAATTACGTTATCTGGCTATTTAGAATGTTCTCAAACAAAATAAGTAAGCTATAACTACGTGTGGTACCTTTTAGAAAATTAATTTACCTAAAGCATATATAAGTAGCAAAATTAATATATAGAAACCTTAACAAACATTTTATTTTTTGTAATAGCCATAACTAATGACAATAATATTTGTGTTTGTCAAAATCGAAATCTACAGTACTTTTTTGTACAACTTTTTACAAAACAAAATTAACTATAAATAAATTTAAATTCATACATTTTTACTTTCTCCCCTTATACATAGTATATGGAGAAAGTATTGTTTTCGTATAAATTTCGAATTTGAGTTGTTAGTGGAAATATTCGTTTTGGTGCTCCGTGAACCCAAAAAAGTGGTTTTTACGTGATGTCTGTCTGTGTGTGTGTGTGTGTGTGTGTGTGTGTGTGTGTGTGTGTGTGTGTGTGTGTGTGTGTGTGTGTGTGTGTGTGTGTGTGTGTGTGTGTGTGTGTGTGTGTGTGTGTGTGTGTGTGTGTGTGTCTGTGTGGATGTGTACAGAGCTAGAGCCTTAACCAATGGGCCGATTTTATGAAATTTGGTATGTAGGTACTAATCCACGATATCTCCAGGCATTTTTTTAATTTGTTTGAATTTTTTATTTTTAAGGGTAATTATCCCCCCAAAACCGCCAAAAAACATGAAAAATCCACATTTCTCAAAAACGGCTCTAACGATTTTGATTAAACTTTAGTCGTTTGTAGAACTTTAGGTTTCCAACAAAATGGCACCACCCGCATTCCTGTAAAAATTCGGGTTCAGAAATTACAGGACTTAAAACACCCAAAATTCAGTTTTTTGGATTGTTCATAAAAAGACATCAACGTAAACAAATATTACTATTCACCATTAAAAAAAGCTCAAAAAACTAAATAATTTAGTATTCTGAATTACTATTCTACGATTGCTGGTTTCGGAGAAAATTGAAATTTTCATTTTGCGGTAAACGCAGTACGTTGTCCAATGTTATTCTTATGGCGAATAAAAAAATTACTATTTCTCTCTTATTTACTGGTCAATTTCATTCAAACTTGACATGCTTGTCAAGTTAGCATTGACCAAAAGAGGACATTCAAAATATGTTGCCCCTTAATAACCCTGTGGGGGATAGGGGGCATTTCCCCTCTTAAAACCACGAGTGTAGCAATGGATTCTGTAGTGCCTCCAAAGCAGGGATTTGGGTGGATTTTTTTAAAAACAACTTGTTTACAAGATTTTCTGTACATTCAACCGTGCTTTGTATTCTATATTTAGTAAATAAAAATTAATTTATTCATTAAAGTTGGACTAAAAGGGAGAAAGTATGTGTGAGTTTTCTGATACCGTTTATTACTCATAAATACGTATTACGTAAACCGCATGATTAATTTGAGGCACGTCATTCGTTAGGATTAGCCGGGCTTATTCCGAGAGATATATAAGATATGTTATTTGTTAAAATCGCCAAGCACGTGGCACATCCCAAGGGATAAATATCGGATATTTATGTAAGAGAAATGTTCACACAAATTTGCTTTGGAACGAAAGAAATTTAATTTCATTGTAATATAATATTATTTTTAAATTTATTCATTTTTTGTAAAACTAGTATGTGTGACGATATGTCACATTTACATTTTAACTATTTTATTGTAATCATATCTTTGTATGTTTTTATCTCAGTATCTCATTTTTAATTATTCTTTTAAATAAAGTAAATCAATTCAATTTTAAATCAATTGTAACATTGTAAATGATTCTCAAACAAACAGGAAACTAGCTTCAATAATTCCTAATACAGTGATTGGTTGCTCAAAGTGAGACACTGAGTGTTAGCAGTTTGTTGTGCTACTTGCTGACAGTCAACTGTTTAATTGCCAACAATTGCAGTTCACTGGCCTTACCACCACCACAGATATTCTAGTTCAATACCACCCTTGGCCATCTTTTTGACAGTTAAATTCATTCGACCCCAGGACACCAGCGCCTGCTGGTCCAGGTAAAGCAGTTTTATATTTTCTAACTTAGAGTTTTGAAGTCAGATATTTAACCAACGCACATTGATAAATTTATTATAGTACTTGATTACGATACTAAAAACACTGTTGAAATATTTATATTTATACTCTCTTGTCCCTTTAATAAAATATTATAACAATTTTTCAATAATTTAATTAAACTTAATTATTCTTTCTTTGGTTTGAGAATCATATTTAGATCTTTACTCTTTTCATTTAAATCCTTTTTAGAAACTTTTTGTAATCTTATGATTAGAAATCACGTATAAGAAATGACTTTAACGTTTGAATCAGAATAATTATTGTTTAATATTTAATACAGTCTTTGATACATATTTTGGTTTCATTTGTAGAGTACCCCTCATTAGCCAGTGAGTTAGCGTCCACCACTAACAAAATATGTGTTTATAGAAAAAATACAAATAGAATAGATCCCACATTCTACCGTTACAAATGCCATACATTTGAAATCCCAGCACGGTAAATGTTAAAAAAGTATAAGTAAATTATCACAAAGGAGAAATTTTATAATTTAATTGATTTTTTTAACTTTCGGATTACTGAGAAATACTAATATGGTTTAAATACGTGCTTTCGAGTAATCCAATTTGTTGCAGGAGCAACTAGTTTCGACTTCTCAGTGAAGGCATCTTCAGGCTGAAAAGGACTTTTTGTCACTTCACTTGAAGGTCGTCATCACATAAATGTACATTTAAACACACACGTAAACTCGGACATGACGGACACATTTTACAATTGTTAAACAAATTGATTATTCGAAAGCAGGTAATTAAAACATTTTAATAATTGTATGTTACTCGATTTTATTTGTAATTTTAATTTATTTTTTATTTTTAAATGTTTAACTTTTCCTTTCAACGTTAAAATTGCAGCATGGAGATAGTAAAGTATTTACTGTCTACATATATGAAAAACATATGGGAAACAAAGTTTAAAGTTTGGTATGTATTAAGACTATTTCGGAATCACGTATTTTATAACAATTATTTGATGCTCCAAAACGTAGAATATACATTTATGAGTAAGGTCACTATTGTAATTTTACGATTATTTTGTATAAATGTAGCCTATTCCAATGATTAATTTAAATGACTGTTAAAGCTATAAACTGTGAAACACCTATTCCCACAACCAAAAAACCCTATAACCCTATAAACCCTAAAATACCCTATAAACTGCATCAAACCACAACCCAACTCAATTGACTGGATAAGCAGCCAGTATTATATTTAATAGGATATTATAAGACTGATCAATAATATTGTCCTGTAACCAATTATGTTTCTACGAATTATGTAATAATTTAATGGTATCATATGTTCATAAACTAGAGAGACCTTTTGGTTGTGTATCCTACATGACGAAGAACTAGTGAAATAAATGCAATATAATATGGTTTTAATCACTTAAATGATTCTGTATTGTGATATTTAAGTGGCAATAAATCAGTCTTTGGGGGAAAATTTTAAGAGCTGGAGAATGACTTTTTATTTTATAGGGTTATCAAACACCCAATACTAGGTCCGGGATTTTGAGAGAGATTTTCGGGAATTGATACGGAAGAAATAAATCAATGCAGTGTGATAGTTTAACGTTTAAAATATATTTTTTGTTCTACCCAAAGTAAACAATCAAATTTAAACGTGCTAGGATAATAAGAGATATTTTATTTTGTACGGTATAAAACACAACTAATGGTGGAAATGAACACTATAAATTATTTTAAATAAATTTCATCGCATTAATGGGAAAGCTTTAGAAAAAAGGTTACATAAAATAGACTGGCTGCAATTTAATCAATAAATCAACAAGTTAATAAATAAAATGTGTATAAAGTGCATTTAGTTTACTCTAGTTTACATATTACTCTAACAATAAACATACATGATGAATAGTGTGATGAATGTAATTACTAGAGAGGAAACAGGATCATTGAAAGTTTAATAATACAGTTATCACGCCAAACCAGCTTTAAACTTTCTATCCCTATTTACTCTAGATACCCTAGCTAGTTGCATTCGACGAGTTTTTGCTTTGTTCAGTGTTGCATCCATGGCTTACTTTATTCTATTAAAATTCAACTAGTAAGCTCTTTGTAATTTGTGTTTGTTCTATTTTCAGAAATTGGGCAACATTTTGTTAACAGTATTGCTTTGCTGTAAGTCATTTATACACTACCATAAAAGTTCTTGTTTCTTTAGTAAATAAATTATACGTTAACTACTATACACAAATTTTCATTTGTTTAAATCCGCACAATTAGAGATAAGTTGTATTAACTGTTTTAGCATTTTGATAAGGTTATAAATTCTACTGCGATGATGGTATAAGTACGTAAACCAGTTAGTATTTCAATACAAATATGTAAAGATTACTATGTTATACTTATTCTAATATTAATCATTCATTACGATGTAGTTTTGTGTGGGAAATACTGCAAATGTATACAAATAAATATTTGTTACGTTCACTTAGCGATTCAGGAGATCCCCCGGTGCCGCCAATATGATGATGCATTTTTATAAATTTGTGAGTGGAATATTTAATATTCACTTGGAATTACTTAGAACTAAATGAACTTTTAACTCTGGATTGGAGAACAACATCTGCTTTTAGACCAAATTCAATTGTTAGACTACAAAAATTTTCCACACAAGTTTGTGGAATATTTTTTAAATACATTATATTTTTACATACTATCAAAAAACATTATTTAATTTTGTAAATGTATATTGAAACGTGTGATCTATCACATAAATTAATCACATTGTTACATTACAAGGTTTTTTAATACCAATAATCATAGTTAAATAGTTTTATAAAACCTTGTCAGTTATTTGTTGTTGTTGTAATAATCTATTTATGCAGTGTCAAATTAAAAAATATCAGGCAAAATTTATTTGCAATGATTAAACGTTACTTTTTAAGCCATACCATTTTCAGATCACTATATTCATATTTATTATAGAATTTTAACCAAAGTGGCAACTAACTCAAATTTCGTTACACAATGAAAATCAATATTATGTAAATCTATGTACTTACGGGGAATACTAATCAAGTCTACTCTCGAAGCAAATACTAAAACCGAACTCCCTAATTATAACAGAAGATAACAACTTCCAGCACAAGCTCACTCGGAGTATCCCAATTAACAGACCCATTATTCATTGACGGAGCTTAATACATGGGATCATCAATGTTCGTAGGCTGACAAGTGATTTCAATTACAATAGACCTTGTATTTCTCGTCATAGACATTTAGTAGCGTAAATCGTATACAATAATAAACTAATTTTATTTACACAAAAACTAAATTAGTAGTACTATCTTCCCAGCGATTGATTATGTAGAGGTGAATTTACACATTATCATTTGAGGACCATTAAGGTCAACCTCATGTACAAGTGGTTGACCTTAAATTTAAATCATACCTAAATTGATGGTTTTAAAAGAATTCCGGTGACAAAACTTATGAAATTGCAATTCCAATTAATTGACTTTTTTCGCCCTAGGTGTTTACTATATTAGGTGTACGCTCATACCTCACGTATAAGGATAATCGAAATACATGATCAAACTTAAATCGAGTCTCATAAAAAATTCAAGACCTGATTTGAGTAACTTTATCAGAATACATTCCGGTATCATTTAACTGCCGTCACAATCCGGGTTTTACGTCTATATAGCTATAGTTATAGTCACCTCTCCCCAAAAAAATACTTATTGCGGTAGATCAGGTGGTATCGCACTGACTCTTAGAGCGAAACTTTGCAGGTTCGGATCACGTCACAGACCTTACTTTTTTCCGTATAAAATACGGTAAAACATTTATCACTCGTTTTCATCAAATGACATTTTGCATAAATCCGTAAATTTATTTATTTTTAAAATAAATCATAGGTTTCAGGCATGGTTTGTTGTTAGGATTGGCATGGGTGCATTATCTTAGTACAAACAGAGTATTTTGGGCTGTGCAGTGATTTTAGCAGTGTGATTAATTTAACTTTTAAGAGAACAGCGAGTTTACTAAATGAACTAATGATACTATTTCTATAGGCCTAGTCAAAATATCTATAAGGATTAAAAAATAAGTCGTCAGTTCTAGTTATTAAGATGACAAAATGAGATTTCAATATATTTTTTTCAAAAGCCTAGGCTATCATGAAATTAAATGCTATAAACATGTGTTGGTCCAAGACCGTATATGAAACTTCTAAAATGGCAAGTATCCTTAGTGTATATGCCTACATTTCATAGCCATAGGTCCAACTTTATGATGAAAACAGCTCAATGTAACACAAACCTAGGATATGTAAAATCATTTCAGATAACCTGTAAAAAAGGCTTAGTTTGGTTAGAATAGTTCAAAGCTTTTGTTTTGGTTCGCTTCAACAATTATTGTAGTGTGTTTTAAGTATTTTAGAACAGCTGTATTAACAGTTTAATGTCGGCTTACTTTTACTGTAAACCAACCCTAAGCTATGTCAAATCATTCAAGATAACCTTCCGAAAAAGGCTGTTTGGTTAGAATAGTCGATAGCTTTGATTGTGGTTAGCTACAACATTACTGGTAATGTATAAAATCGTTATTATTAATTTAGTAAAAATATAAACTAACAAATAATTGTGCTACAACATGAATTTAAGTTTGGTCGCTTACCTATTGTGACTAACTTGATCAAAGCTTTCTAGACAAATTGAGGCTTTGTACTTTTTACACATGACAATCACACTATTACCAATTGTCTAAGACAATGTAATAAAGCAAACTATTTTATAAGTTAATATGTCAGTATCTACAGTCATCTATTTTGAAAAGTTGTTTAGGGTTTTTCGATCCGGCACACACGTCATCTGCCAGCGTTACTCGTCGCCTCCGACGACTGACAATATTTACACAGAGTAGGCATACTAAGGGAATTTTAACTGTATGGATATTTTAATAACGTACACTTAATAATTTTATAATGTAGGAAATATGCTCACAACTTAAATATATACTTCGATTTAACTGTCTTAGTGTTTATGTTTTTTGTGAAAACCATTTGTTATCCAGTATAACAAAGTATACTCTAGTAAACTAACTATTGTTACTCTGTTGTTGAAACATAGACGTGGGCTAAATTTTAACGATTCAAGTACCACTTACATGGCTTACAGTGTTATTCTTATGAAGAAAAATATAAATTTGGTTTTAAGATAATTTTATTAATACTGAATGAAATTATCTGAATAACGAACTCGACCGATATTTTGTACTGTTAGGTTTATCTGGAAAATTTCAAGTTTAATTGTGGAGGCACTGACGAGTTATTTTGGTCACAGACACGCCAGTTGAATTTATTCTCTTACCATTATAAGCAGAACACACAAACTTAGTTATGTATAAGGATAAACTTCACTTAGTTTGGTTATCCAATTGAGTAAAACAGATTTTCGTAATTTTTTACTCGCAAATAAATATTAGATGTTTTAATATTTATTATTATATTTATACTACTTTACAACAACTTTATGGAAAGCTTGAGTTCATTTTATACTTATATTATACAGCATATTTGTTATAACTTGTATTGTATTACCTGACGTCCATAGAATAACACAAAAATAAAATATTGAATATTTTGCGTTTCCAGTCCCATTTGAAACAAAAACCTGTTACATGATATTGATCTCAAATGCCTACTTCTATGTAAAAATGTTAATACTAACTATTACATGTATCAATTTATACCAGAAATTTTTATCATGTATAATAATACCCCCCATTTATAATGTTTATGAAAATATTTATTAATTATAGTCATAATACCGTTAAATATTAAGTCGTCATTGGGAGGGTTTTGACTAACGTGTGCAACTTATTCTTAGCTGCTAAGGAGAACAAACAATAAGAATTTCTAAATAATTAAGAGAGCTAAAGCTAGATAAATTACAATCTTACCCAATACTCTCTAGTAGCATTGAACGTCAACTATTCAATGCCTTAGGCAAAGTACATAGTGTTAATTATTGAAATATACCTGTTTTTATGTGATTATTTTTGTTTATTTTTGGGTTAGTGAAGGAATCTATAGTGACAGCATAAATTGCATGAATGTATATTATTCATTGATACACAGTGTCTTACGCAGAGATCAAAACATTATAACTGTTTAAAATATCACTGTAGTTATTTGATTATAGTATTTTGTAATGCAATCACAATTGTAAATATACTAGGAATTTAAAAATGGTTGATTACATTAAAAGATGTGAAACTCAAACGCTGTAAAGTTTGGAATCAATGTTACTTATTATGACATCATCAATTAAAACTGACGAGCTCATTTGTTACTAACGAGTATCCTTGACAAATGATACGTGATCTAATTCTGAGGCATTGTGTGAAACGATGCAACAATCGGTTGATGGATTGACCATTCAACCTTTTGTCACAAAGCATTAAAACATAAAGATTTAAAAGTATTACATTTATTACTAATATCAGCATGTTAAGAAACAATCTTTAAGTAAAGTCATTAGAATTTTTTAATAATTTTATTTATTATAAGGCCAATTATTTTTTATTTTTGCCCTGATTAACCCGAAAAATAAATAGTTGTAACATGTTTTTTTACAAATTGATCAACATTTTCCTACAAACAACAAAATATTCATTTTTTTCAATTAAAAATGTTTTTTTTAAGGACTTATGTTTAGATCAGCTCAAGTATATTACAATATATTTTATCCATTTCAAAAATACATTTTGCGAATCGTTTATTTGCCTTGTTTATTTAGTCAGATTTATTCTATTGTGGAAATTTAGTTGAGCGTAATTACGAATATGCTACTGTTTTTTTTTATTTAATTTAATTCTTTTAACAAAATCAAACACAAAGCATAACAAATTATTACTATTATTGTGTATGTATACCATTTAGTTATTTTTCCTCTGATCTTCAAAAATGTAACTTATAATTAATTTTATCTGACAAAATATTCTGTCAAATCAAATACCTCGAAATACAAATGAAAATAAAAAGATACAATACGCAGGATAAAATGAACCTTAATATAACGCTAAATGATTTATTGCTATCCACTATTTTATTATACTTAGATGTATTTGTATATTTTATTGACCTCAGGGAGGTAGTTTATACAATATTTAAATTATTCCCAGAGCATTCAATTACTCTAATGTTTTGTAAACATTATATAAATTGACTCTACCATTTTTACAAGCTTTCCGTTTTTGGAACCTCGAGATAAACAAATATTGTATTACTTGGCTCTATTTAAAACTACGACCATATTTTTATTTTGTACGACTTAAAAATGCATACTATTAGCTATTACTAATTAGGCCATTAATTAACTTTTTTTAATTGCTAACTGAAAAATGGGTCATAATATACTTTGTATAGGCTAATTCAAATCCAAATGATAAAAATTACAAAACTAATTATTTTTTGAGAACGGTTTTTGACATTATATGTATCAGAGAACCAAACTTGATTATGAGGAAGATTAAGTTTAATTTATTTTATGGTAAAAATTATTCTTAAAGGACAAACGTATAGCCCATCATCACTGGTGATTCATTGAATAGATATGTTATACCAAATAGAATCTACTGTACAAACACTCCATTCTGGTTAGAGGGTGATATTGTTTCAAATATATATATTACTCTTTTAGTAAAAACAAATTTTACTTTAAATTTTATTTGCAGTATGAATTACACAACTTTTGTACACACATCGTACAGATTTTTTTTTGTTTTTCCATTGATAGGCTCGAGTAGTGAGGTAAATCAAAACAGCATGGAATGTTAACTGGTTATAATCCAATGAATAATACAAAGCCCCAGGTGGAGAAACACCAGGAAACCAACAATGGTAATACTCTGTCCCCCGCAGAATGTTTAAATTACTGCTGAGCATGAAATGTCCATATTTTATCTAATCTGAAAGCTGCTAAAACAATTTAGATAATACAGTACTGTATACACACAGTTGCCATGTTATTAAGATTGTATGTCATACTAAAAAAATAACGATGTTTATTGTAAAACACATTATGATGACCATAATTGTATCTATGTTTTGTCCGTCAATCGTTTATTGAAAGTAATAATTAAATAATTTGTTATTTGAGATTTATATATTGAAAATATAACTATTGGCTTCATTGAAAATTTTCATTTAAACATTGAGTTATTAACTAAAGTGAATACATCAATCATAATTTTAAATTATGTTAATAATATTAGAGATATAGTATGAAGTTCGTTATAATGTTTTCAATTTTTTTTTCATGCACAATCCTACAATATGTTTTATAAGACTCAATATTTTCAGAATAAAATCAAACACAATTACCAATTTCTTTATACTTTATAATAGCCTTAGGTGAATATACTTTTTAAGTGTAAGCCCTTTAACCTTCTCAGTTAACAACTTTACTGATATTCACATTGACGGTTCCTATTCTGAGTAATTTTTGAGAGGACATTCATATAATTGACAGTTCCAGGATAAATCGGCAGCCTGTTATTAATGCCTAGAGGTTTATCAATAATCTTGTGAGTTGCGTGTTTATCAATTGCCCTTCTCGTGGGGTAATTTACCAACCATTTCTAACCATTTCTCTTTGGCATCTGGTTATCACCATGTTGCATTCGTACTAACCATAATAGTAAATTTAGTCTAACTTTCTGATCAAACTAGTATTTCATAATATATATGGTTGTGATTAAAAATAGCTTAAATAGAGAAAAGGATGACCAAGTTAATCTTACTTCTAAAACGATAGCTCCCAGAAAAAGTTACGTTTAGTGAAAGGTTTTCTGTGTACTTATAATACATCATTATGTTCTTATTAAGTTCACACAGTCATGTTTTATTCATTGTAGACTGTATTACTTTTTATGAAAAAGTCAGTACCAAAGCAATTACAATAGTTAAAACGAGTTCGCACGCAGCACGCTGACGTGAGGGAAGTGAATTTCCACATAAAAAACTATAAAAACTCAAAATCAGTTAAAATCATACATTATTCCAATTTTTATTCAAATCTGAAAATATTGATTTTTTGGCTGTTCTGATACTCCTGGTTCTATTTACCTGCAATGTTGGGAATACAATTTTGCGCATTATAAGGTTAGGAGAAGGTCCAGTCAGGCTTTAAAGTAGGCGTGAGATTGTTGGGGATGATAAAAGTACATCAACAAATGAATAACAGGCTTTTCTGAAGTAAAACCCCCATAAGGCAACGTACTGTGTTTGGTCGATACACATTTTCTTTAATAACATGGTAAATATTTATGCTATAATGACGAGAGTGGGCTTAAAACTTTCGCCTCTCTAATTCCCATCTTTTTACATGCATTGATTTTACATCTGGGGCTTTTATGACCCTTTTTGTGCCCAAAAACTCAAAATTTGAAATATTAATCCCCAAAAAAAGGGGTTAGAGTTTTCCGATTGTTTTGCCCAACGAACTTGTCCAACAGATTATAGAAAGGAACGTCCCAACAAAATTTGAAGTAAATCGGACAAAAAATTCGACCACTAGAGTGCATACATATATATATATATATATATATACAATTTTGAACGACCCCCCAAAACGTGTTCAGGGGGTCACGTTAGGAACTTCTATGGTGGTCCCGGGCTTAAGTTTCACCGTGCAGGTCATGCTAATAGTTCACTTTCCAAAGGAAATTCACTAATAATCCTAGAATATATCTTAGACTCATTATCAGCTTTTAGAGTTACAACGGTATTTAAATTTATACTTTTAATGATGATTCATACATTATTACTTCATTATCGCTACTGTATAAACAGCATGTTTAATTAGCACAATCCAAGTGATTGAGGGCTTAATACTGCACACTAATTACATTTTAAAATAGAGTTTTGAACCTGTAACAATGCTTTGCGTTATTTTAATGATTGTTAGTGAAGGCTTGATTAATGTAACAGTTATTTAGTAGTGCCATACATCACTCCTTAACTGACCCTGGCTAATCTGTTTACCTTAAAGTAAACATTCATTACAGGGAAATTTATTAAGTTCTAGAGCGTGGGTAGTTCACTTGCTACACGTTATTTACCTTATTTTACATGTTTATTATCAGAGAGAGAGATCATGTGGTCGCTTCTGTAATATTAAAATATTACTCCTAATATCGCAAGGGGTAAGAGCCAAACAACCTGTCTGAAGGCTGAGTTTTTTTTAATGCAACCAACTACTGCGCACGACTTTTTGTCTTTAATATGCGATTACAAATATTCTAAGACTAAACAATAATCGCTTACTGCCTAAAAAAATTTTAAAATGTATGTACACAATAAATAGTCGAATTTATTGCTGAGATTTTAATGTATAATTTGTTACTCTCAATTAATAATAAAGGTATATTAATCCTACTTTAACCGCTTTTTAGCAGTATTTGTCGAAAATATAATTTTACAACAATTTCAGAGGTCCGCCTAGTCTCTTCCTACCATACAAGCTCTTTAGAGTTGCATTATCATCATCACACCTTTTCACTCACTAGATAATTACCAGATATAGTTAGTGAGTACTGTACGTCGATAAAAATGTGAATCCATGTTTTTACATCCTTGGTACATGTATTTATAAACAATAATAACTGGTTGAAAAATACGAACTAGTAATATCTGCCACTCAAATTAGACCCATTGTCCTCATTTCTGTGAACTTACAACCCTCACGGACCGTTCATAATGTGTTTTAATTTGAGTAGCTATTGTATTAGTATATCACCTGAAACATCAGTTTAGCTCTGTGTTGATAATAAGTATCATTAATCCCTACCAAATGCTGTTGGCCACCCATTTAAATCTTTATATTTAAAACTTGGTGGAAAGGTCAAAAAACAAGATCAGTTTCTAAGATAAGGTGGTTTAACTCTTCTCTCAAACCATAATTTTATGTTCATTAAAAATAACCCACTTATGTGTTATAATATTTGTACATTAGTAGGTCCATAACCAGCTTTTCTTGGCAATTCATTTTAAATTCCTGCATAAGCCCTACAATTTTATAATATATGCATTTTTAGTAAGTAAGGCACAGTTTTAAAATCATGATTGCATAGATTTGACCTATAAATACATCAAGTAGTTCGCAATTTGTGACTGATGTGAGAAATCTATTTTAACCTTGTACCAAAACTTTGATAAGGTTGGAAATTTTAGCAAAACATGGAATACTTATTTCAAATCGTAAGGGGAAGTAAAGAACATGATTTTGAAAGCTGGTTTATATTAAAAAAGGAAAAACCAGTTACTTTACAGAAATTATATTTTATTGTTTTAGACTAAACAATAACGGAGTAATACAATTCCAAACTATTTATAGAGAAATTACTTAAATATATTATAAACATTTAAAATAATTTCCATCAAGACCTTCATAAACAACATTTGTGTTTGTAACTGGAACAACAATGAATATATTTATAAATAAAATACGAATATTTAAGATAGTGCAAGGATAAAGTTTTAGCAATTTATAACGATATTAGTAACACTATAGTATATAGTTAAAACTAAATAAACTTTCTATTGTGTCAGCTGAATGTTTCCTAAATTCAAATTGTCTCATGAAGTAGGGCAAGCACAAATTGAAATGGTCGTCATTCGCACTGCAGTAAAGTTATTCCATGAAACGACACGTGAAGTTTAGTTATTCTAATTGATAGAGTCAGGAGGAAGCGAAGCCATTTTAGAGACCCGGGAGTTTATGACTTCTCTTATGATTGTTGAGACTACCACAAGCGGCTAATGACTGATCGTGTGACTGTACGCACCATCACAGGTGGCTGATTGCTCGTGTGAAGGTAGGGAGCCAATGACTGCTCGTGAAATTGCAGGGACTACCACAAGCTGCTAATGACAGCTCGTGTGATTGTACGCACCATCACAGGTGGCTGACTGCTCGTGTGAAGGTAGGGAGCCAATGACTGCTCGTGAAATTGCAGAGACTACCACAAGCTGCTAATGACAGCTCGTGTGATTGTACGCACCATCACAGGTGGCTGACTGCTCGTGTGAAGGTAGGGAGCCAATGACTGCTCGTGAAATTGCAGAGACTACCACAAGCTGCTAATGACAGCTCGTGTGATTGTACGCACCATCACAGGCGGCTGACTGCTCGTGTGAAGGTAGGGAGCCAATGACTGCTCGTGAAATTGCAGAGACTACCACAAGCTGCTAATGACAGCTCGTGTGCTTGTACGCACCAACACAGGTGGCTGACTGCTCGTGTGAAGGTTGGGAGCCAATGACTGCTCGTGAAATTGCAGAGACTACCACAAGCTGCTAATTACAGCTCGTGTGATTGTACGCACCATCACAGGTGGCTGACTGCTCGTGTGAAGGTAGGGAGCCAATGACTGCTCGTGAAATTGCAGGGACTACCACAAGCTGCTAATGACAGCTAGTGTAAAGGTAAGGGCTATGGGAAACGGCTAATGACTGCCCTTTTGAGTATTAGGACTAGTGCAGGTGGCCAATGACTGACCTTGTGAGTATCGGGACTTGTGCAGGTGGCTAGTGACTGCTCGTATGAGTGTACGGAATATTGCAGGTGGCTAATGATTCTTCGTTGACTATAGGGACTATCGAAGGCCCCTAATGACTGCCCGTTTGAGTGTAGGGATTATCGCATGGTGCTATTGTTTGGGTCTGCCCTTTTTATCTGGTAAGCTCTATAAATATCATGTTGCTCTTTATTTGTCAACAATTTTATTAAAGCCGCCAACATTTTATATTGACTAAAGGCTAGTTTAAATTTAAAAAATATTAATTATTTTTAAATGTATTTCATCCAAATTTTTATTTTTAACCATACAGAAAGAACAAACTTAAGTGGCCTATTAACTTACAATGTATAGGAGTATAAACAAATTTGTTTATGGACGCTTGAGTTATTAAACGCTTTTAAATTATAGCTATATATTGATGTTTCTCAAAACCATTATGGCCCAATGTGCGAGATGTATACTTAATTTTGTGATAACAAACAATTGCCCTTTAAATAATAAATATGTGTAACTAGAATGCCGTGAACTTTTAAATCCGCGTAATTAATTGGTTTAACTTTAATCAAAAGTGCCAGGTTCATTTGTTATGGACGGTTGTTGTTCATTTACGATGTGTATGCAAGAGATGAGAAACTATATGAAATAACTTATAAATAGCTATTTAGCTATATATGATATCCTGCATTGTTGAAGTACCTCAATGAAAGGAATTTACCTAAGTAATAGGTACATATGTATGTAAAATTAAATTAATGGAAACTAAAAGATAATACTGTTTGAACCTCAAGCTTGACTAATTACTTAAAGGAATAATATCTTCAATTAGTTCGTCTTACATTGACTAAAATATGTGTAGAGTTAAATATTTATATAAATATTTGTACAAATCAATAAGATTTTTATTATATGACTTCTACAAAAATAAAATTATTAACTAGAGTAAAGCTAATCTCCCGAAGTAAATGTATGTCCTTTGCCTTTAGATAATTTAGTTTTATTCGTTCCACGTGGAAACATTTCGCTGATTTGTAGGTTTGCTTAGCAAGTTTTACTTGGTTAGTAACCCCAGGGAGTTGAGATACGGTATTAGTTGATACAGTTTGGAACTAAAAACGGTATTTTATAATCCGTCATTTATAAAAACTAGTTATTACCAAACATTGCAAAATGTATTTATTAGTTTGCTTGAAATTACATGTGTTAAGTTTAGAATATTCATGTGTAGAAAATAGTTATCAAGCAAAGTTGTATTAAAATAATATATATACATTCATACATTTCCAAACAAATACATAATTATTTTTAACGCTTTTATCTATCTATTTCTAGTACGACAGTATGTCATCCGTTCTAAAGCCAGGTAATGAAAGGATATTTTAAATACAGATGAATGTATTGACAAGAAGGGAAAGCTTTAAGCTATTACATTGGTACACAGAGAACCTTGTTACAACTGATCGGTCCGGTCTTTGATGAAGCTGTGACATCGGACTGTAGAATATTGTAGACAAAGCTTTGTGGCATTCAATTCAGCACATCACTTACCATAATTAAGAGGAAACACGTCTGTTAAATAGGTTTGCTATAAAATGATTCTCATTGGGAAAATATTGTCCTTACCATTTGTGATGTATCAGAAACACATATTGATTAAAGTATTAATCTTAACACTTTTTTAGGTAGATTGTTATTCGATGTATTTAATATTGGTTTTATTTTAAGACAAATAACTTAATCATTTATTTACTATTTTACCTGATTGATTTATAACAACAGCTATATTCTAAATACAACTGACAATATAAGAGTGTCATTAAATACAGCATGTAATGTAAACTGGTTGTAATCTAGTTCTTAATTCATAGTCCTAGGCGGTTAAGCAATTGAAAACCAACAATGGAAATCATTTTCATTACGTGGAATGTTTGTATTACTGCGAGCATCCAACACAGGATTTCACAATTTAGCTAACCTTAAAAATAGCCAAAACTGTTTTAGTTTTGTTGTCAAAGGTACAGTTGTGAATTTATTTAGTTTGAGATCATATTTTAAAAATCATTATTTGAATTCAATGCAATGCCATTAGCTAGTTCAATAATCACTCTTAAAAGGGAGAATACAATTCTGATTGAAAGGAATCTGTACTAGGTCGATGAAATTCTGTCAGACTGCACTAATATGTAAACTAAACGAGCACAAATAGTATAAAATATTTAACTAACTTATTAATATTTAATACTCAACTTAGTATTTAGTATTTGAACATTTGTATTACAAAATATGAAATAATTGTCATTCTTTACAATTTTTACGATAAACGCAACCTGCGGAATCTGTATCTGTAGGCCTATGGTGCGAAACTCACACAGAATAATGTCGGATATGCTACATCGGACTATTTGGGCCATTATAGTTTATGAGATATGCCTAAACTGCACTCAAGATGTCATGAATCGTAATAAAAGTTATGAATGAGTACCGAAGAGTACCTGTGGTCCATTTACGTAGAAATACGATGCAACTGGTTAGTAGTGGGATCAGGGCTTCTCTGTATGGAGTATTAGGGCCTCAAAGCCTGGGGGAGCAGGCGCCTTTTATGGGACTAGGACTGGAGTTGTGATGAGTGACGAGCAGGTGTCGGCGGGAATTAGCTGAGTCGTGACGTCACGGCGTGTCGCTGGTTTACAGGCTGAAGATTCTCACTTTAATTTAACTGTCCGCTATTTTCACATATGTTAAAGGAAGTTCACTTATCGTACGTAAAAATATAACTAAAAACGTACTGCCAATAGCGCGTTTCGACAATAAAGACGTATTCACTTTAGTTTTTAGACAACATTAAATTTAACAAAGCAATTGTTTTTTAATTATATTAAAATAATCCAATGTAATGGATTACGAAAGTTTATATTGGATTTGACGAAGCGAAAATTAGAATGAACGATATATTACATATTAATTTAATGATTTTTGTGAAAAAACATGATAATTTATGTGTACCGTGCGACGAGAGTTCATCATGATGGTTAGCTCGGAACTGGCGAAACAAATTTAAATTGTGTAAGCGTCTTTTACCCCTACTCTAACTATTTTGGAATTGACCAATCAGAAACAAATAAAATATGAAGGGAAAATCAATAAGACGAAAAAATATTATCCGTGAGGAACTATGTTATCTAATTCGTATTGTTTTACTGGTTTTGAATGCTTTAGAAATAAATAGTGTCCAGTATTATTTTTAAAACGTAATTTTTCATATAACAATTTGTCATTTACGAACTAAATAATTTTTGGATCTGAATCTTATTTATTACCCAAATCATATATTTTACACAGTAATTACCAAGCAAGAGATATTATGAATTTTCAATATTTATTAAAATGACATGATGGCTACAGTCACATTATTGGTTTTATATTACAGTCCAGATACCATCGAAGGGCTGTTGGTGTAATCGACAGTTCCGAGAGGCAGTAGAGTTCTGTTATCAGGGTCCGGGCCGGAGGTGTATGAGAGCCCTAGTGAACTACACACTATCATCAGTGGGGCTACTAATGACCTGTGTTACACATCCCATAAATTTCATGATAGACAGCTCAAATATAATTATACAAATTGTATTTTGATAAAATCGTCAAATATTCTTCAGATGACACCCTGTTTTACTCTTATTTTGTGCTGAAATAACAAGTTGTCCAAGATTTAATAATACTTCTAAAAATAGAGTAAATACATTTGTTAACAAATCAAATAAATTATAAAAGTTTCTTCAAAGTGAATTAAATGGTAATCCTACTACTATCACTGGATTCAAAGCATTAAAACTTTACTTCAAGCCTACACAACAACTTTACTGAAACGGATTAAAATGTTATATAATTTTTTTCTGTTATGCTATAAAAATATTATAAGCTTTAAGAATATTAAATGAATAATATATTATCCGAAAAATCTACTTAATAAAACCGTTGACTGTTGAGCGTGTAAGATGGTTTTCTGAAGGAAAAATATAAAGTAACACCATTTCAAATGTTTAAAACTTACAAACGTAAGCTTTGATTCAGAGTGAGTCAACGGGATAGCAGCATCACAACTCATAACAGTGCAAATTTATTTACAACACAGCCAGAGTATCATGCGTGATGGCGTGATTGTATGATTCAGTCATATTTCACTTAGTTCCTGTTTCAACCTTATTTACCAAGCTGTAGACATGTTGTGAGTAATTCTTTTCATCCAATATTCTTAAAATTAAACTATGTAAAATTTAAAGTAAATACAAGTGTACAAATATATGTCTAAAGTGTGACCAGAACTTTACTATGAATAAATGTGGTAATTGTTTAAGAGTTTATCTACAAAGCCCATCATTTTTCATCTACGGTTTGCTATCACCCTTACATTATTTTCTCAGGAAGTTAATTTCGTTTCTTTGAATCGGAACTAATAATCACCTACAGACAATATCTGATCACCTGCTACTATAAACATGGAGAGTCTAAGGTGAGAGGGACATCGCGTAATAATTTAACAAATGACACATAATTTTAGAGGGCTAATTTTACCAGGTGAGTAATTATAGGCCTCAACACTAAAAATTGTTACAACAAATATTTAGAAATGAATTTTATTATGAGATAAAATTGAAAAGAAATTTTAATTTATTCCTTTGAAAAGTCCTCTCTACCACCTGATATCCCTCAGAAAGTAAGGCCCCTCAGATATCCCTCAGTATTGGCCTCGGTAAGATGGGAAACAGTACAAACTCAACATATAATTATCTCAATGATGTTAACCTGAGAACTGCCGAATTTGAGACATAAACTTCACTACTGTTTTACCTCTCTCACTTATTATGTCACATCATACAGTTTAGCTCATTATATATTTGTTGCATTTACAGTACTCTTTTACAAACTACTCTTGTTCTATGTCTTTTCACAGAGCACCTTTGTCCCTAAATTGTCAGAGCCTTTAATATCTTACTAAATTTAAATAAAGTACAAAAACAATTTTAATGTCCTGGAGTCTTTCTTGGATGTTAAAATATTAAGTAATTATTATTAAGTTTTATTATGTATAATCTTATTGCATACTACATGACTCATTCCCTATTCTAGCTGCAAGAATGCCCATAGGATCAATACTGTTTGTTATTAGGTGAAATATGGGAAACATCTCAAAGGCGATCTCCCTGGGTCCTCGTAAATATCGGTCCCTCGCCGACCTAACGACCTGGCGTTATTCCTTTCACGCGCTAACATTTCTCCTTATTTGTTCTCTTTATTGCGGTTCCGTTTTGCGGATGTTATAGAATAGCATTACTGTCCAAAGTAATAGGATCAAGTAATATTTAGTTGAGCTTACTGGCGTACTCACATCAGTTTGTGATGCTCAAACTGTCACTGGGGGAAATAACTATGTTGAACCGAAAAAAAACAATGTTGGACTCAGCTGTCATTTGTTATTTGACTAATTAATCATTATGCTTTAAAAAAAAGTAACAGTATCAGGGTTTGGATGGTTCCCTGACATTACGTTAATGTTAACAAATTCTAACGCCGCGCCGCGCCGTAGGAACACAAACATCGTTTAATACAAACGCCGTAGGAACGCGAACACAACTAGAGCTTTTATGTTTGTTAGTTAGGTTTGTTCTCAACAAAAGCAATACAATATGATGAAATATTCAGTAAACATGTTTTAATAAAATAAGCTGCATTATTACTAATGTAAAATAGTGTTTCTTATTTTCAGGAAAAGAAATTCAATGAAAAACGTGAAGGCTCAGTCTTAGTTATTATGTTTTGGATTTTCCAAGCTATTAGCAGCAGTTAATTATGACTTGGACGAACTCAAGCCATATATACCCATTGATTAGCAGCTAGAGGTAAATTATATATCATTTTAAACAACAGCCAGCTCCAGTTAGTTAAGTCTGCAATGTAAAACTATATTTCACCTTGAAGCCATTTTAATTTCACGGTCCGCAAGGTGCCTCTGCGTTGGCCGATCATAAATTTCCTCTAGGAAACATAAACCTTGCAATTACTTGATCAGGTTTGATCTGATATGTAAAACTATCCTTTTTAAATTACCGTCATTGTTTTACTAAGTAAATTTTGGTTACCTCAACTCATATGTGTAAATGTCCAATGCTATATATAGTAATCATAATGAGTGAAAGTCAAAACTTTTTAACACGACAAGCAGTTAATTGTTCAACCTTTACAAACAAGAGTGAAAATATTGTTTTAGTTTCTGAATTTGAAGATTTTGTTTGTTACTAAATATTGTAAAACCTATAATTTTATATCTAAATTTAGTTTTAAAACTTAAGTTAAAAAAATCAGTTGCTATCCGTTGTAAAGAGAGTTTATAAAACCAATGATTCATTTGCAATTTTAAATTCAATTGCAATTTTAATAATACTTGTTACACAATTATGCATCATACATACTTGCATATGGGTATATTCTATTAAATTTTTATTTTTATTTGTACTGATATAACTTTAATCATGATGAAATAAATTAGAATGTTAAGTAAATAGTGATCAGTAAGTTTGAGCCTGCTTGACTTTAAATTTAAAGAATAAGCTTATAGTAACCCAACGAATCCTACATTTCGTCAAAAACTCAAAACGCTACAGAGAAAACGAGTTATTTAAAAACTGCTCGTATATCAGACGTACGGCTTCATTTTTAAAGAAACCAATAAATTATAAGCTTTGTTCTTTAAAATTTGTTTTAAACCGGATCATAAGAGACCCAATGGTAATTTAATAACAATAAAAAGGAATTTCCCTCATTCATGTTTAATAATTACATAAAAATATCTGTAAATCTTTGATTTTCCATGATCAGTAACTTTTGATAAATTTGTATTAAAAGAATTACTAATTCTCGCAAATGTCTTGCGTTAATAACCTACATAAAAATATTGGATTATACGTTATTAGTCCTACAAAAAGCCAATATTTTCAGAAGTCATTGAATTTTTTGAACTGTTGATTTTGATCGTAGCATATAAATAAGACAAATAATCTAATGTACTTAGTATTTATTCAATACATGAACAAGTAACAATTCTATTTCAACAATAACAAACTTCCTTTTTTCTTGCCACGAAGAGTTCTGAGCAGTTGGGAAAGTGTTGGCCATATACCGTGTATTCACGGAGACACGGGTGTCGGTGTCCACCATGGTTTTATTTTGCTCTTCACGGAATTCAATCTTATCTAACCCCTCCAAATTTATGACACATTCCGATTTCAGTCATAAGATTTACCCTACACGGTACCACCTTTATCAAAATATCGTTTTAAATCATTTAAATGTTATTTAAACTGTAAAATTGAGAATAAATACTAAATCGAACATTATTTCTGGGAAAATTAAAATCCCAAGTAAATACAGCCAAATACCTACTAAACGTACTGAGGTTATCCTTGTAGTAATCTTAAAATTAAGTCCTTATTTGTCGGTCAAAAAACATAACGAAACAAATTAAAACATTTACGCCGTCAAAACAAGCTTCACGAAGATAGTAAAATTGCTAATGATCCACATTTCAGAATATATGAAAATTGTGAAAGATTGTATTTAAAAAAGGTGCTAAGATTAGGCAATACAACCTTTAAGTAGCTAAATAATATATTAATAATAAAAACACTAAAATCACGTTGAAATTATAACAAATATCTTGATCGATAAACTCTTTTATAAACTAAATTAGTAATTGTAGTAAAATCTTTATATGTAATTCTGTAAGCAACATTTTTAAGTAAAAACTGTGAGAGTTTGGCAAATTGCAGGATAATGGGAGACGGCTCAAATTAAAGGTCTCAATCCCAGGGACTCGGGAAAAATAGCAGTATTTCCAAAAAAATACCAGCAACCGATAAATAACGTAAAACATACCCCATAAGAAAAGCATGGTGATTTAAAAACGTCTGCATTGATTTAATTAAAGCATGTGATTAAGAGTCTACTTTGTTTACGAACTTACATGTGTTCAAATAATATTAAGTAGGGTATTGGGGCAAACCACTAGTATTATTTATAATTTATCATATTAATTTTTCTAATGATTGTATAATAATATTTTTAATTTATGTAAATTGCAGATTTATTAGTCGAAATTTGTCAAGCTGAAATGAAAATAAATTACAAATTAATAAGTTATCTGTAAAATACAGCTTTAGATTAGAAACATTGGAAGCAGTTTTTTTTGTGGGTATATACGACACCTGTTATGTAAAATATTTTCATACAAGTATGAAACAAATAAAAAAAAAAATAAAAATGAATGCTAGAAATGAATAGGTTTTTCTTTACTGTTTGTTTTTAGTGATTAAATATGTCCGGTGTTTATGTTTACCTTGGCCATTTGATTTAGTGGCCACAATTGAGTGGACATTAAAAACTGAATCGTAAACAGTTTTACGTAAAATAGCAAGAAAAGTAAACTGGTTATAATCCAATGAATAGTACAAAGCCCCAGGTGAAGAAACATCGGGAAACCAACAATGGTAATACTTTGTCACCCGCAGAATGTTTACATTACTGCCGGGCATCTGATTTTCATTACTTAGATACCTGAAAATTCCATAAACTTTTTTAATGTAAGTGGAAAGATTCAATATTCTAACTTGTTTACTTGGGAAAAAAGGTTAATTAAAATAATGAGAAACGATTGTAGACTATCTTACAGTTATAATATTCTATTGTTTTTAAATTGAAATAGTTATTTAGGTGAAATGAAAACTTTTACCGAATTCATATAAAATATTTAGAAAAATTTCAACAAATCACTTGATAAAACGTTAACTCTATATATAAATAAAGTATAAAAATGATTTCACGGTCAGGTATTTCAACTAGAATGCGTGTTTTATCCTGAAGATTCGTTCGTGATAATCTGTACTGGATGATATTATAATAAATGGATTGGAAATTTTTATTTTATAAAGGTTTCATTATTTTGTTCGAATATTGTTTTTTTTTAGTTCCTGGAAGCGTTACTAAAAATCTCCTAGAATTGCCTTCCCAAAGTAACACTGCAAATTCCAAAAAAAGTTAATTAATAGCGGGGAGGTGTTTTGAAAATAGCTTGAAACATGTATAGTTACATATACTCTTTATGTAAATATCCTTTACACTCGTCATTAATATTATTCGCTTACAATTAATAAATCATTGCTTAAATGTGTAATTACAATTTTTAAACTTGAACATACTAACTTATATTTTAATTGCATAAAACGTTGTTACGTAAATTTTTCTACTGGTGTTAAACATGATGTAAACGTTGCTACTGTTGTGAAAAAATCAATTTCCATTGTCAATGGAAGGCTGGTAGTTTATTTTAAAACACAGAGATATCTAGGTAAATAACAGTGAGTTTACACAACACTCCACCTTCAATCGAAGCTAGTTTTTACATAATTAAGATACGTATTCTTCTAGTAATGTAACTGATTTGATAAAGTTTATTTGAGAGTTAAGTAAGATGAATAAATAGAAGTAGGCAACTCAAATGGACTGGACACATAGGAAGGGGGAAGCCAGCACATTAAAATACCCCCGTCACAGCAAACCTGCATACTCAGCGAATTTCCAATGAATATATAACACAACACATTAAAACACTTAACAGGATTCATAAGAAATGTATTCACAAACAAGCGATATTTAAAATATTAATTATCCTCCATAAGAATAACATTGGGGATGAGTACGCGGGTTTGCTGCAACAAGGCATACAAAATAATGGGTTTTTATGCAAATATCAATAGAACTCAACTTAGTGAAGTAATATACCAAGTTTCATCCATATACATTCATAAATAAGCGATATATAACATTTTAAGTATTTTACATAAGAATAACATGGGGACCGAGTACCTAGGTTTGCTGCTACAGGAACCATAGGCGAAAAATTGTTTTTTTTTGTGCAAACAACAATAAACCACAACCAGATCAAGCCATATACCAAATTTCGCCAGTTTATGTTCATAAATAAGCTAGATATACAATTTTTCTTTTTCTCCATAAGAATAACATTAGACAACGTACTGTGTTTAGCACTTTCAATATCTCGGTAACCAATTGACGTAGAGCAATGATAAAAATACCATATGGTTTGTTTTTTTAAGTTGAATTCAATGGTGTAAATTAAAATTGGATTTAAATTAAAATTACATGTAAAAACCCCAAAAAACACATTTTTAGGGTACAAAACCCCCCAAAAACCCCCCTTCGGATGGTGCGATTCATCTGATTTTCGAACTCGTTCAAATAAATGGTACTTTACACATTTGTACCAAATTTAATTAATATCGGGCCTGTTTTACGAGAGTTATCGTGCTTACGGACACACACACACACACACACATATATATATATATATATATATATATATATATATATACATATAATAATCAAATGAAAAATTTTCAACTGAGTACCCTTAAGGAATTTCTTTATTTTTATTTTTAAGACTACATGTTTCGGGACATAAGCCCATCATCATGGTCAACAAATACCTAACCTAGTTTTATGATCACTAATTTATATATATAAATTTGAACGAATGGTGTTTTTGGCATCTGGGGACCTCAAAATGAAAAGTTATCATGGTCTCGGGCTTAAGTCTTACCATGAGACCTACGGTAATAGCTTCTTCCCTATAGGGGAAATTCGCTAAAAATGGAAAAACAACAGAAATGGAATGTGTTATTTTTGGTGTTTGAAAATATACCAGAAGAAAGAAGACCAAATGGAAGAGTAAAGATTGAAAAATACAGTTCATGGAATTTAGACCAAAAATGTCTACATTTAGAGATGCTGAAGACAGAGAGAGGAGGGGCGGGCTGTTTGTGGGGCCAACTGTCAATTTGGGTACAAATTACTCGTAAAGTAAGTCAGTAAGTTATAATACAATATAAGTGAAAAATATTACACTAATGGCTTCAGTAATAGATTTTAAAAAAGAATCCAAGAGCAAACAGCTTATCATTATTTCATCTTTGGTTATTTATTAAATATATGAGACAAAAATGTCGGTTTTTTAAATAACATTTTCCTGAAAGTCAAGTTTTCATTTGGTAATTACTTCTACGTCTTATAAAAACCTTGTAAAGTACATATCGTAAATATAAACCTCCATTAAAATGTGAAGAAGCTTCACAACCTAATTTTAAACACGTAAATTAGGTTTAGGTATTGTAAATCACTTGATAACTGTTATAGAAGACTAGCTGCTATGCCCATGCTTTGCAACGGGGTAAAGATTCAGAGTAGAACAATTGTAAACAAAACAATGACAGTCCGTAGAGTTATATAATCCTTATAACAGCTGTTTAGTTAAATGCATGAATTTGAAAACACACATGTGACAAAAAACAAATAAAACTCTCCTCCATATGAATAGCATGCTTACTTTATCCCGTGGGACAGAGCCCTTAGAAACTTTCTAAACGGAAATAGGCATATGGCACTCCGGGGTATATAGACTAGATCTGTGCAAAATATCAGCAGAATTGGTCCAGTAATTTTGGGTGTTGGAGCAATAGACAGACAGGCAGACACTACCTGATTTTTATAATAGTAGTAATAAAGAAATAATTTCAAAAATTTCTTATAAAAATTGAAACTTATGGTTTTTAGTAATCATCCTGTTAAAAGTATCTTAAATCCGTGCAGTGTTCCTTTATTTTTAGCTAAACCATATACTATAGATAAAAAGTTCAATGCCAAATGGGAAATGTGTTATTTTAAAGCAAATACTGTATTAACGAGCGTGTTGTGCACGCATTTAGTTGTCAAAATAAACACTCGCTACGGTTCATAACAACTCAACATGCCTCTGGGGAAGCGTCATCATAACTCATAAGAGTGCAAACATATTTACAACACTCCCAGAGTGTCACGTGTGATGGCGTGATTGTATGATTCTGTCGTGTTTTACTTGGATTATTTTATCAACTTGATATACGAGACTGCAAATCATATTGAAAGTAAACAGTTGATTTTCTTTTTATAGTACGTTGATAACTAAAGCTTCATTTTACTGCTAAATTCCGCACTAGTTTACATTCCTTATCGAAGTTTATTACCCGATTATATCGTAAACAAATCTTTTGCTGCACAATAAAAATATAAAAATATAATTTGTGTTTAATTGCATTAATGGACATGGCTATACGTAGTCTTGCAAACTATACGATGTATCAAGTTGTTATATACGTAGATTAATAAAATAGCATTTCTAATTTATAATAATTTAATTCATGTGGAACAGTAGGCTAAAGTGAACGAATTGTCTAGAAGAGCTTTAGTTGCAGAGAGATTGTTAGGTATCAAACACAGTTTTCTACGTACATATCAACTTTAATTATGAAAACTCTATAAGTGACCTTAATAGGTTTTATTCTGTTCATGTGTAATGCAACTTGAATTACGCGTGAACAAGAACTATTATTATTTCTCACCACCCTAGTTATAAGTATCGATTTTTAACTAACACCTTGGTTTATGTAACTAAAATATTATTTGAAAGCAGACAACCTTCCAATTTTAAATATATTTTACGTGAAGGGAAACCCTTTAAAGTTAACCTTCACTACGTTGTAACTCACTGGTTCTTCTGACGTCTTTTGTTGTAATTATGTCATGTAATTATAAAGTGACACGTGTTTATGTACTATACACCGGTATACGGTATTAAAGGTTATAGAGTATTACGTGTTATATACTGTTATATAGAATGATTTTTAAAACGTATTCAAAAGCATGATTCACACAAAAACAAATCCAATGTTAAATCGCATTCAATCCATTACCTGCCAAACTAGTCGTCCTGTGGCATCAAGGGCGGTGTAACATTCTAGTTACGTTTCGAAGCCTCCGCTCACTTTCATAAATTTGTGAATATTTAATTCACACGATTTGCAGGGAATTATTGAATAAGAGTTATTATGAAGGCGAAATCTGTCAGGAAGGCTAAGTCAAAGTAAATATATCTGATGATTTCACCACAAGAGTAAGGCCAAGAATAGTACGGGAGATTTTCCTTAAGGAAATAGTATTTGTTTATTTTATTTTATAAAACCTCAACGGCCTGTCACCATTGGCATTGACAGTGTAGTTATATAAAACCTGACCTGCTTGTCACCATTGGCATTGACAGTGTAGTTATATAAAACCTCACCTGCTTGTCACCATTGGCATTGACAGTGTGTAGTTATATAAAACCTCACCTGCTTGTCACCATTGGCATTGACAGTGTGTAGTTATATAAAACCTCACCTGCTTGTCACCATTGGCATTGACAGTGTAGTTATATAAAACCTCACCTGCTTGTCACCATTGGCATTGACAGTGTAGTTATATAAAACCTCACCTGCTTGTCACCATTGGCATTGACAGTGTAGTTATATAAAACCTCACCTGCTTGTCACCATTGACTTTGACAGTGTGTAGTTATATAAAACCTCACCTGCTTGTCACCATTGGCATTGTCAGTGTGTAGTTATATAAAACCTCACATGCTTGTCACCATTGGCATTGACAGTGTGTAGTTATATAAAACCTCACCTGCTTGTCACCATTGGCATTGACAGTGTAGTTATATAAAACCTCACCTGCTTGTCACCATTGGCATTGACAGTGTAGTTATATAAAACCTCACCTGCTTGTCACCATTGGCATTGACAGTGTAGTTATATAAAACCTCACCTGTTTGTCACCATTGGCATTGACAGTGTAGTTATATAAAACCTCACCTGCTTGTCACCATTGGCATTGACAGTGTAGTTATATAAAACCTCACCTGCTTGTCACCATTGGCATTGACAGTGTGTAGTTATATAAAACCTCACCTGCTTGTCACCATTGGCATTGACAGTGTAGTTATATAAAACCTCACCTGCTTGTCACCATTGGCATTGACAGTGTGTAGTTATATAAAACCTCACCTGCTTGTCACCATTGGCATTGACAGTGTAGTTATATAAAACCTCACCTGCTTGTCACCATTGGCATTGACAGTGTAGTTATATAAAACCTCACCTGCTTGTCACCATTGGCATTGACAGTGTAGTTATATAAAACCTCACCTGCTTGTCACCTTTGGCATTGACAGTGTAGTTATATAAAACCTCACCTGCTTGTCACCATTGGCATTGACAGTGTAGTTATATAAAACCTCACCTGCTTGTCACCATTGGCATTGACAGTGTAGTTATATAAAACCTCACCTGCTTGTCACCATTGGCATTGACAGTGTAGTTATATAAAACCTCACCTGCTTGTCACCATTGCCATTGGCAATGTAGTTATATAAAACCTCACCTGCTTGTCACCATTGCCATTGGCAATGTAGTTATATAAAACCTCAACTGCTTGTCACCATTGACATTGACAGTGTTGTTATATAAAACAAGTGAATGGTAATGAACAACGGTGCTGCTCAATCCATAACAATGTATTATATCGCATTGTACTGAACAGAAATGTTGCTGGGGAATTAAAACTGTTACTACAGTTAAGTAAAATACCTCAAAAGTTTGAAGTTATCATTTGATTCTTTTAATAAATGTTACCGTTCAATTTATAAATTTGTATTAATAATTTATATTTTAGTCTAATAATTTCATTTATTTCTTTACTACCGTGAGAGGTTTATAAATTTAAAAACATATAATTGTTTGGTTTTCCTTTTCTATTATAAAACTAGTTTGTGATTACATATACAAGAATTACACTAGTAGGCCTATATCAAATAGCCAGCTATAAAAAAGCTCACCAATGCAGGCATATATATTGAATAAATTAGTGTCCGGATTGTTTTAAAATATGAAACATCTCCAGGGGTAGAAGTATCCCCAGCCCTCGTAACCACTGTCTCTAGCCTGCGGAACGATCTTGCATTATTCCTTACGAGCTATCATTTCACCTTGGTTGTTTCCTCAATTGTGGTTTCATTTTTAGTAACTGTTACTGGTTAAATTTGGGGTTACTGAACGGCAGAGATATAGGTAAAATTACGACTGATTATTTAGTTAAATACTTATCCCACAAGACTCATTATGTTTTGTACAAAAAAACCTCTGTACTCCCTGAAATAGTGTTTGTAATGTATACAACATACACAAGTTTAAAATAAACACGTCATAGAAAACCTAGCTACTCAAGAAATATAACATTGTGTTCACATCGCCGGTATGTTGCAATGAAGAATACAAACAAGTAGAATTATAAGTAAATATTGTTAGACCAAAATTACGTGAAGCTACATTCCAATTAAATAAATTTATTCTTCATAAATATGTGGGATATAAATTAGATATGTTCTCCATATGAATAATATTGGGCAACGTAAGCTTACTGTGTTTACCTTTTTAAGGCAGTTTGTAACAAACTAACTAAAAAAAAGTAACAATCAAAATCTTACTTATAAACAAGGAAACATTAGTTGTTAATTCAAAATAATAAATATTATATTTAGCTATATAAAATATTCAGAAACACAATTGTATATTGCCAGGATGAAAATGCAAACACGAGATTTTTTGTTAATTAAAATATTCCATAAATGAATTCCAATTAGAACGAACCTTGATTTTGGTTTATGAAGAGCATCGAAATGAAAGTTAATCATGCACTGATTCAAGTTATAGCTTTGTTTTTGGGACAATTTGCTAAAAATTACTTATCTCGTATTTTAATGTAATCAATCTGAATAGGAACATCATAAACTACCACCGTAGGTGTTCCTTTTTGGCGCACACGAATTGTTAAGTTAATGGCTAAAAACTACTTCTACACATTAAATGAAGTTTCTGAAGTCCTGATTATTAGTTTTCGAATTCATCGTAGTTCTAAAGGTAACTATTTTGTACGTTGCCCGGCAAAGGACTTACAGACCCTTTGCTTAACAGCTAGGGTTAGATTAAAGGCTATACAAACCATAACACCAAACTAACTTTGTTACATCTGCAGTGTAAAACTGCATTATATTATCTTGGCGCCATTTTAATTTCACGGTCTGTAAGACTCCTTGCGTTTCTCGGTCATAAATATTTCCCGGGAATTACTCCAAACCCTTAATAATTTACGTTGCATTATAATAACGTTAATTTAACATTTGTTTAACAAAATGTGATACATTAATCCCAACCCATTTCTTAACAGGTGTTTTCTTTATCTGTGTTTATAATAAAGTTTTAAAAATAGTTACTAATTTTTTTTTATTAGGAAGTTTTACTGAAGTAAAATTTAAAAATAGATAAAGAGAAATAAATCATTTTACTACATGTAAAGTGTCATAGTCAAGAATAACCCCTGTCACTAACCAGTCACTTCTCTGAACAAAGGTACAGTGATTTCGTTGCATAGCTTTATATTTGTACAGAGACATTTTCCTATGGAAAATTTTGGATATATTTATAAATATATTATTAATTTTAATACGTTTCAGTAAAATATATTAGGTATTGCATTTGGTAACAAATAAAATGACCTTGATTAATCTATATCATGGCTTTTAGTTGAAGGATATCCATTATTCTAAAATATTTCTCGTCTTGGAGACTTATCCAGGTTTTATTTATAGATAGATGAATCTACAGGGTAACTTGGGTTCCGACCCTCTGGGTCGTGTAATTATCACACAGATGATAGCTCACAGTGATTGGTGGGGCTTCATACTGGGGTAATGGACAAGACCGTAACACACTTTATCCACTACACTAGAAAATAACTTAATTTAAAGATTTATTAATGTTGAGACTAACTATGAAGTTGTGTATAAATATGTGTACTTGCGTTATTATATAAAACGATTTAAAAATGATAAATTTGGGGGTAGCGTATATATAAAATATCGGAAAGTGGAGTAGACCTTTATTATTTCTCTGAATACAAATGTTAATAATTATTTCTAAGATTTTTTTAGTAAAAACTCTCCAAGTAGCCAAGAACTCGAGTTAATTGAAACACTGCAGGTGAGTCGGACGGCTGTCTTAATTTTTAAAGAAACCAATTACAAGCTTAACGCCTTCAATTTAAAAAAAACCAGTGAGTTAGTTGCCCTTACATTAAATATAAAGTTAAATAAAAACAGATGAATTAAAATTAACTTCTTTGTTTTGACTGTTCCATCAAAAACACCAGTTTTGTTTTTCATCGTAAATAAGTTTTATTGCATATTAACCAATAATAAAAAAATAATATATAAACTTAAGCAAATACAAATTAAGTTTTACCTCTCCTAATAGCAATTCCTATAAAAATTAGTGACAGTAAATTATAAGACGTTTTTGAATTACTTATTAATCTAAGTTCTTTATTAAAGTAGTTGTAATACATCAACAATAATATACCTTAACTAGTAACCGTGTTATTAAATTCATCATACAATAGCATACATTAAAGTAATATATCAGGTTACTAGATGTGAAAGTAATAAATCATATACCAATAACGAAATTAAAAGTAAAACGAATTCGTACCACATAAACACTTGTCAGGAAGGCGAGTGTTGGTTTTATATTCACGATGGTCAGTCGGGCCGTTGTCCTGAAGTGATTTATTCAACCCTTCACAGAATTAATTATTTTCAGCCTTTCTCAAACATATTGCTCTTTTCAATTGCATCCATGGCATTACAAATTCGTGATTGCTCTATTGAAATAATAATACCGGGTGTCTCATAATAATATCTTCCCCTCTTAATTTTTTGAACGTCTGTAAATTTTCAAACAAACTTTGGCAAATGTTACTAGCATAAGTCAAAGTATGGGTTAAAGTGGTTAGGTGTTTCAACCCTCGCCCCTAAATTGCTGGGAGTAGTTTTTATTTTTTAAATAGCAACACCTATCAAGTTGCATATCATTTTAAAGAGAGTAAAAGAAGAAAATTAATGCAGTAAATTAGACATCTCTATATTTATTTAATGTAATGTTATAGCCAACAATAAATAAATTATTTTTTTAATTTATACTCCTAAAATTCCCATCCTTACCAGAAATTAGATACAGAGTGGGAAAATCCGACTTTCCCTTGACTAGGCCTTCGAAAAAATACTATAATTTTAAAAATCTTTTTACCAAGGCCTCCATTCACCTCTCAAAACACAGTATGTGTTTTACCATGGTAAAATAACATTCCCGGTCCAAAATGTCTGAGCTGCAAGGCTTCATATTAATGGTCGCTCTATAGCACGGCGGTATTTTGCTAACAATTCCGCCCTGGCAATAGAACATTCCTGTGCCACATTGACATAGGCGCGAGCCCTCGTATTACTGGTCACTATATAGCACTGCGGAAGGATACTGATAACAGATTGGTCTTTATTTGGAGGTGAATTTAGGAGGGAATATATTTAATTTTGTGCATACTTCACCTTGTTAAAACTGGAATACGGCTTAAAATCTTTTCAACAAAATGGTGTCCTATATTTAATTTGCTATGCTTTTTTAGAAGTTTAATTTAAATAATGTAATGTTTTATTAATGCGGTTTTATATTTATAAAATTTTACAAATATTTTACAGATACGCTTGTTAGTTAAGTGAATAACATAAAAATAATTGTTGAATAATAATCACAGGATACAACCGAGATATCTCATGTACATCATACGTATCGAGGTATCCCGGTGGATGTTGTTATGTTATTATGTGTTATTTAAGTGTAGATATTAGGAGTGGCAAACGTTTTTGAGTGCAAGAGCTTCACTCAGAGACGGATATCATTATTTGTTTAGTATGTTAAATACGTTAAAGCGTTTGTAATATATAACACATTGCACTGGAATAAAAAAAAATCCAGTGTAAATATATGGCAATCAATAACTATTTGCGAACGTAATTACTCTTCTTAAACTATTGTAAACATTATATATTATTTAACAATACATTTATTAAATATTTTATTTCAGTATTTCATAAGGAGAATAAAAATCTGAGCTACATTTAAATAAATTAAAAAGTTGCATGTACATTATTTAATTACAATAAAGCAAATTAAAAACCGCCGTATCATTAATCAATGTAATATAAACAATCTTTAGTTGTATTACGAATTTTAGGAATTATTTAAACACTCTCTTAAAACATATTTCGTACAAATATTTAGATGTAACATGTTTTAATAATCCAACCATTAAAAAAATGTTCAACTTTATTTCACCCGCAGCCCACAGCTCGTCGCAACAATAGCTGCCAATCACACGATAGCCTGCCTTGTCACGTGACCCGAGGGTGGGTTACGTTTCCTACGTGGTCCTTTTACTTATACAAACAAGACAGACCACGCCATAGTGTTGTGAATTGGAAAACAAATGAAAATAGAATACACTAAAGAAATTATTCTTAATTTCCGCTAATTAATAAAATAAATGTTTTCTTACAAATTCACAGGATAAATAAAATACGTCTTACAACACTACAAAAAATATTTACAATTATATTGTACTTAAACACAAGACGGTAAAATATACACAGAAGATGCCACCAGGCGATCGATTTCAACTGGTTACTCTGGTCATCATCAGGCCCAATCAGAGATTGGCGAACAAGAAGGCGAACAGCTTATACACTATTGGCTACAGGAAGTTCAATAAAACAAGTTGCGATAAGAACCACCAGAGGTAAAGTTGGCCTGTTCATTGATCAATTTATCCCTTACATTTTCTCCTTTCCTTTTTTTCGCTATCTTGTTTCCGTCATTCTCTGATTGGGCCTGATGATGTTTGTGTAATCTATTAACGAAAATGCAGTTGGCGTTGAAATAAAAATAAATAAATAAAATTACGGGTGTGTCTGGTTAAAATTTATCGCCTTGTACCATATTTTGTGTACATTTTATCGTATTTCATGTAAGTAAAGTATAAGTGTATATATACTTTGCAGGGATGTCAGACTATTTTACTAATCCTGTTTAGTTGTAACAACACGTATCTAGTGACTGACACTAAACAAATTATTTAAAAATTCACGAAAGATGTAAACACCCCATTCCTTTGATGTACAAAAAGAAATAAACAGTGAAAGTCAACTTACTTGTTGATTAGAATTATATGTGTTCAAACTATACAAACAAAATTAATAATATATTTATATGTATATATTCCTGCTATACTTACTCGTAGGTTGTAGTGTAATTCGATTAATTATTTAAATCACGTTGTAACGCCATCTTTAGTTACAGCTTACACAAAATAACTGATAAAAAAAATCTACAAAGAATATTAATGTATTCTGTTTATTTAATAAAACTCATATGGGGAAAAACATGGTGTCAGTATAATATTAATATTTGAAAATAAAATTAAGGAATTGTGTGACGTTTTTAATTTCACGGTCCAAAACAACAATATTTGCGACCCATACGTTTGTAAACATTTACTGTTTTTAAATTATTTGGGTTTACAATGTTCATGTTTCATAAAATTTATATTCTGGTTACGTTAGGTGTTTACCGAGTAATATTTAAGACCTGATTTGTTTTGGTAAATTTTAGTTAACAGCATTTTAAGTCGAGATTACGGATGAAATTAGCATGCAAGTATAATCAACCATGTCTTAAAACTCAATTAAACCTAAGTGTACATAATAATAATAATTAAAACAAAACTCAAACTACTACAGTGTTATAAAGGGTGTGTGTAATTATAGGCTATACACATATAATTTAAATTTGTTATTCAAAATGGAGATTTTGTCTAATTTTTATAATATTTCAATAATCATCTTTAGTTTTAACGTATTACAAAACATATTGGAACCAATTTTATGATACATAATTCTAGTTGATACGCTTTAAATCTAGGACAAGAAAATTCTAGGGTACTTAAACTCATACATCTAGTGATTAATTGTAAACACACTTTTTAAAATAATAATCGTCCTTATTTAGTGAATAGTGAATGTATAAAGTTATTGACAAACCAGCTTCTCTGAGTTGCAAGCGAGTCAGCCACTCAATATTCTGTCGAGTGCGCCTGCATCAATCCGAATGATAATCTGGAGTGGCTCGTGAATATTTCAACTAACTTCCATTACCGTAATTTTTCTAGGTAAAGTAGTATACAGACTGCTTTGAAATTACATGGAAACAAATTCAAAAGCTTCTAAAGAGTTTATAACTGGTACATACTTCATGTACAACATATCTGCAAACTACGTTCATTGCACGGTTTCGGTATAAAACTTTGGTATATGGTGTATATTATCATCCTTAATATAAAAGCCTCTAAATCATATATCTTAATCTTAATAAAACTTAAATAAAAAATATATATTTAGCAGTTTAATATATGGTTTAATTAAATATTATGAAATTGTGTGTGGTTTACAGAAACAAATAGGAAAAGTTTCCTAATGCTTGGTCAAGGTTCGAAGAGATTTCAGACCAGGTGTGCTTATTTACATAAGAGTAACGTTCGCAGCAAAGATGTCTTACGAGGGCGTCCAGCTGATTCATAAATCAACAACATACCATAAAGTGTTGCCAACCTTAAGGGTATAATAACGGTACAGCTATTTTTAAAAAGCCACTGGACATGCAGAAAGAAAATTTAAACCCTTAATAACACAAAACTAATAACCTAATAATATTAACCTAATAATAAAAATAAATAAAAACAATATATTATTTTCATAAAATAACGGCTTATCATACAAGCAGTTAAACAATGTTAATACTAATTACACTGATGCGGGAAATATGGTACTCGTACGATACATATCGTGTTTCCAGCAACACTGCAGATTCCATTGGTGATCACGTGACCTTCCACTGTGTTTACGAGGCCTCTTCCGGTTAAGTAGAAAACCTTAAATAGATCGACTCAGCACACCTGGTCTGAATGCTCTAAGAACCTTGATGCTTGGTTACATCAGTTAAATATTTTACCAATATTATACAACGGTCTAAATCTCTCAAAATTATATATGACCCCAAACATTTAATCCGTAACCTACGGCCACAAAATTACAGACACTAAACGTTACGGTGAAATGTAAAATATTTGTTTCATTATGGTTTGATTAAGGTAGATGAAATGAAGATCGCAACGATTATGTACGATTCAACATTATTTATAGAAAATATAGTATTCTAAAAACACATTTCAAATTAACTAACAATATTGTTAATATAATGCACATACGTAATTAGTAATTTATTTCGATATGTATTATCGAACTTCGATATTGTAATATCTAAAATAAAATAGAAACTGATTGATGGTCTGTATAAGTGTTTTTGTATCAATGATGCAACTGTTATCAACTAAAGAGGTGTAATATGATTTTAAAACTGCATTTGTGTTGTTGGGTTGGTGTATACATTTATAAATATTTGTTAGTAATGATGTGAAAAGTTTCTTTATTGACTTTTAACTTTTTTATAAATACTTAATACTCCTTGTGGCGTAGGAAAAAACATGTACTGGGACGCTCTCTAATAACGACTCAATTATATAAACTATAAAATAGCTTCTGATAATAAAATCATTACCATTTTCTTTCAAATGCTTGAATGTGTATTAAATACCTGATATAGATATTAGTCGTTTAACCAATAAATTCAAACCTTTATTTGTAGTCCCAGCAAGGTATAAGAGGCGCTACCCTTCCACTCAAACAACAAATTACTTCGAACTTTACGTTGTTTCACCCTCTCATCGTGTTTGTGCTGTGGGATGTGGCGGGAATGTTTGTGGCTCAGCAGCTGATTCCCACGGTTAATACTGCTGATGTGGAATCAAACAGTTCGGGACTCAATAAATTTATCAAACTGGTGGTGTCAATCTATTATTGAATACAGTCCAAGAGTTCCAATCAATATTACCCTGTTCGCGTTTATGTATTGAACTTTTTAATTTTCCGCTAACTTTATGTATCATACATAACTATTCGGTTATCGTATAACCTATCACGGTATTAAAAAGGTTTAAACATGTCATAGGAAGCATATTTGTTTGATACGATACACAGGATAATGAAGTAGGCATTGCATATTTGAATTAGAGATACTAAAAAAATAATTGAAAATAATTATTTTGAATCATACGGGTTAACTTTGTAGATGGTACTGAGCAGTATTGTCGTACATTGAACTAAAGAGAATTAGTTAGATTATTTTGTATCCTGCAATTAGGAAAACAATTTAATCCAGTTAGGTTGCTTGTTGTAATTAAACATCTGCAACATGTCACTAAACTGGAGTTGGTACGTGGTTGGCATTGAAAATTCGCTCACAACAGTTGTCTTTTCGTGAAATAATATAATATACCCAGAAACACGTATTTAAGCCAATAGAATTAGCACACATTGCAACAAAAATACTAGGTTATAAATAACTCTTAAGTTATAAAATGTACAATTTATAATTCACTTAATTTTTCACTGAATTCATATATTATTTATAATGATAATTTTATATTGAATTTTGTTTAGACTACGTACATTATGATTAGGACATTCAAACGTAAACAGACCAAACTAAGAAATGAAGAAAACAAATTATTTTAAGAAATAGTTAAACAATTAAATTAATCATCAATCAAATACAGTTGAATTGTTTAAGTTTTTTTTTTAGTTATAGTATTATATGTCTAACTTATCGTATTATTTGTGTAAAATATATTTATAATTTAAGGACTTCTTTTGTGATACGTGCGTCTTTGGTTTTGTTTAGCCTCATATATTCTATCAGTATTCTAGAAATGAAGTAAAAACTATATGGAATAATGTGGAATGAAGTGAAATTAAGTGAAACAAAATTAAACTAGTCTTTTATAATAAAAATATAAAAGAACATTCATTTAAAACAGCATGAAAATTTGTTCCCCATATGGGCTGCTAACCGAGTAAGAGGAAACGAGCCCAAATTATACAAAAATATCACAAATGTTTCTCGTATTCACAAGTAAATAAAAACATTTGAAATGCAATATAAATGTGAATTAGGTGTGACCATGTATTTATAGTGATACAAAATTTTTAGTTCGCAACAGTAGTATTTAGCAACAAACAAACAACATCATAAGTATCGAAACTCTATACAGCGATTATTAAATGGATGCCAGCACATACAAAGGAACGAATTATAGTAAACAAGATAATTAATAATTACATTGAGGTAGTTAACTCTAGACTCTAGACTAACGAATACTGATAGTGCTTTTAGAATAGCTGACTCAGTTCTGTAGTAATGGTTTATAATAAATTGTCTTTATACAATTAGTTTTGAATATTAAAAACGTATAGTATGTTGATTAAAAAACATGATTCTATCTTCTGCAACAATAGTAAAGAGCATGAACATTATACCTTACATTTCCAGTCACGGTGTGTATTTTTTATGATGAATCGTTTTTGGACATTTATCCTTGTTAAGGGCGCAACACGGACTAGGAATGTGAACTGCTGAGGAATCGTCATCGTTTGGTGACGTCATAAACATTTAACGACACAACAAATGTAACGATTCAAATAATGGCTTAGGTAGTTTTACTTTCAGAAACGTAAGTGTTCGGTTGGTAAAACGGTGAAACCACTTATAAAAACAAAAATACAAATAAATTACCTGACTTATAATTTAGTTCCCCGTTGTAAAATTTGTATCTCATATACGAGCTGACTGAAGTTATTATTAAAATAAATATATTGCTTGAATATATGACAATCATGCTATCGGAGTTTTATTTAATACCCAACCTAGTGTCTTGTGAAAGGAATTTTGACCCGTCCAACGTAAGGATAAATTCCAGCTGTTCTGAAGACTGTGATTAGCGTCTAAAACGAAATCTGTGGTCACCTTAGGTTACACACGATTATAATGGCCATCAATTTATCAGACGATTCTGAACTGAGATTGAGATGTAATAAGTAAGATGTATAAAAAATGTGGTACAGTATTATGTTAACTAAAACAAATATGGTGTTTTGTAAATCAAAACCTTACAACGTAGAGATATTTGTTTAAACATATTTTGTTTTCTATTAAAATAGCTTTGAGTAGATTATAGAAAAAGACGAGTATATTAATACGTCCTTCGCTGATAATTTGATAATTCGACCTTGTTTAAGTTTTGGTGTAGAAAAAGTTCACTCGCTCTAAATAAAAAAATGTGTTTAATAAATGTCCATTTACAGGAGGCAGTCGGAAATAAACGCTAAAGAGAAACTAAAAAAGTGGATGGAATAATTTCTTAAAAATGTGAAAGAAGCATAACTGGCATGTTAGTACAACAATGATTATTTAAGTACAACTGTTAAAAACTAACAGAGTCCTAGTGTTCCTAGCAATTAGTTTCCTTACAATAAGAAGACATAATATTTGGTCTAGCAACAAAGACATAATGTTTTTAACAACAAAGTTTGAGTAGTATATTTGTTAGAAACCATCTTTGCCTATTGCATGGCAGAGATTTGTGTTAAAACTAACATCAACTCAGTGCGGACTTTGAAGTTACGGCAATACTGGAAGCCATAACTGGTGTTGTCAAGGCTGCGCCACAACAAGGGGTAGTGACATGTAGCCGCAAGCAGAAGGGGTTTGTTTTACCGCTTTGATTCTCCATCAGAGGACAGGATTATTTAGGAGTAATTATAAAGATCATTGTACGTTGTGAAAATCTTTATTTTGTTCATAATTTTTGTACTAGACTCAGATTTTGTTTAATAATTTATAAAACACGTATCATTATTTAATACACATTATTTTAAAGTAAATAGTTAACTTATTATTATTTTATATGTATTTTCTTTTGACATAATGACATATTAATGTCGATATTGCAGTAATCTCATGATTATTTATATGAACTGGACAGAACAGGTATTGTAAAACCATATTTTAAGTATAAACTTTTATCCAATTATACATTTACGTTTTACTATAACTAACAAAATTTTACTTTCATATTAATGATAAAAGGCAATAGTAAGTTAAATGGAGTCTAGATTAAACATTAAGTGGAAAGTAATCGGCGTAATCCATTCCAAATCACGTATTTTTTTCACTTATTACTTATTTTGTTTTTCATCAGTCGTTTATATTTCTTTAAATAGTAAAAAAAGGTCACCCTACATGTAAAATATTTCAATAAACAAGTTAAAGGGTAAAGAAATTTAGCGTTAAAACGTTTAGAACAGAAACTAATTTGTAGAATCGTATAATTAATTGTAGAGCAGCAATAACACTGTAACACTTTCAACAACTAGTTTGGCTAAAGTGCAGTGCGGCGTAAAATAAACTACTTGAATGCAAAAACTGTTGACTATTTTGTGTTAACAACGCACTTGCTTTGCAAGAGCAGAATTGTAGTGTAGTTAAATTGGTTTAAACTGCAATATCACGGAAACTCTTCACACATTTAAACAAATATAGCAGTATAAAACTTGTACATTACTATTTGTATAAACCAATTATATTTTTGTTTGTAATCTGTTGTAGACAACAGGAATTTTAGCTCTAACACTTATTAAAAATCAAGCGGAGAATTAATTTGTATTTAATACTAATTCAATTATAAGTATTGCAAATAAAATAGTAACTTTAACTTCTAATGGGGTAGAAAAATCATTTAGATAATAATCAGGATTATCTTATTACATATCACTGTGTAATACTAATATATATTTAGGCCAACAAATAAGTACTTTACTGTAAAAGAGCTTTATCACGTAATATTGCTCCCTTGGTCCCGAAAGTGGTGCTTTTTGTAGCTTAAGAGATTGGTCGCAGTTCCCCAGGTGCCAATAACGATAGATGAATTGCCAATTATGTTTTGTTGGAACTTTTATTGTGAAAAATAAAGCATTAAGATATTTATAATGTTTACTCAAATAAACCTACAAATCTTTTGTTTCGGAAGTTAATAAGTTTAAAAATGTATTATTTGCTTTTCTTTATCCTCGTCTTATTACTTAAAAATTCTAAAATTTTCACTTTAATATGAAAGAAATAAAATATACAACTTGCTAAAGACTTAAACTATACCTCAAAAAATGCAGACTGCAACGCTTTGGCATTACAAGGATATGTAAAAATTATAACTTGAACATTACTGTAACAGTCATAGCTGTTATACTTTAACAATTCAAATTAAAAAAGGAGAAATAGGGATTTCTTTAACGCGTATTCTTAAATCATTGTTATTGGTTACCTAGATTTTTTCTAATTCAATCTAATAATTATACTTCAATAAAATATAGCTTTAAAAAGAACTCGTTTAGTCATCATGTACATTTGTTTAACACTGAATAAACCTACCTACATTTATTATTTTAATAAAAATATGACTTTTATAGTGTTAATATCAATATAATTTCCACAATTTTTACCTGGTCAGGATAGAAGTAAATAAATCAATAATTTTTAATCCAAATTTATCAATTAAAATAAACATAACACTATTCACGTTTTGTTTTTACCTATTTTAAAAGATTTGTTTAAAAACAGTATAAACCTTCAGCACTTTAAATAAATTTCCGCCATTTTTTAGAAAGAGGAAAGTTTTAATAAACTTTCTCCCGGTTCTGCTAGTGACAGGTGATTAAATTAGCTAATAAATTATTTCCTGCTCTGGACTTCGTTAGTTGATAACGAGCTAATTTATCGTGGATGTGGAGTTTTACTTTTTCGACACAATCAATTTAAGTATCAGCAGGTTTTGAGTATAAGTATAAATGGTTGTTATATTGAGAAGAAGGCCCATGTGGATCAATCCCAATAGTGTTCAACTCTCGAAACTGAAACGTTTGTTTAAATTAAAGCAATTTTACGCTAACTTTTGCCTGTTTCAGCATTCATACATTGGTTTTGTGTTTTGTTTAATTCCGTACAGTTAAAAGCTATACAGTAGTATACAGCTATTGTATCAATTAAATATTTAACAAAAAACGTTTTGACAGTTTATATGACATTAATCTATACATAAGTAAATTTTAATATTAATAAACAAGGAGATTAAAAAAATAAAGAGCTAAGGTACTGGTAAACTAATTTTAATGCTTAATGTATCAATTTAACGAATACAAAATACATAATACGAATACAAAATATATATTAAATTAAATGATTTATAAAATGTCTTTACTGAATTGCCTGTAGAGCTTCAACGTTTCAATGGCTTACTTTGGATAAATATAAATCAGTAGACTCGTATATTTAGCAGCTGTTGAAACATTAACAAAAAACAGAACAGTATCAAAAATATACATGGCATTGTGATTTAAACAGTGACTATTAGAATGAGAATGCGGAATGCATAGCATATTATGAGGTTCGATGTAGATTCAGAAGCATAATATTGAGAATTTTTTCTCGGGTTTAAGCTTTAGGTTTTTTTAACTAATTAACTATCACTAATTCATCGCGATCTGTAAATGAAACTTTAGATATTGCAAAAGTAAATTCGTTTTTAATATCCCTCGGTTGACTTACATCTTTTCGTTTGCTCATGATATTCATAAACTAGAATATTTTTAATGTCGTGGCTTTGTATTAAGTAATACAACAAACTAGCATGTCAATATTTAATAAAATAAGTTATTCGCTACAAAATAAATACTTATGACTCACTACAATATGTAATCTGTTAAAAAATGGACAGTACCTTTTCTCTGCAAGCAACCAAATCGATTTTGTAACAATCTGAAGACTAGCCCCCGAAACCATTCCGTATGTATCACGTTAGGTTGTAAACCCTCAGGGGCGTTCCAACTCTTACAGTGTCAACAGCCGGTGAGACGCCCGCAGTTCGGTAACCGATGTTGCTCTCGCTTGTCTTATATAGATCCGTGTATGGCTATGACTAAGTATATCCTGCACAGGAAACTGTGTTTACGAAAAAATATTATGACACCTACATCATACATGTACCTTCCTTTATAAACAAATTTTAACTACAACGCCTTTAACATAGTGTGACTACTGCTTACCCAATGCATAGCTTATTTTCCTTAAACCTTTAATAATATTGTATCTTACCGATTAAATTGTGTTTAATACTACGATATAAATATAATTCTGTAATATACGTAGATTTTATAGACGCTGCTTATGAATAGTAATAGTTAGTCAAACTTCCCAACTTTAATATTTATGAAGTTTACTTAATTAGTTGAATAAAGTCCTTCTGTGGACTTGAAAGTAACTGGTATTTAATTATTTAGTATTTTCATTCATATTCATTTTTATTAAAATATTAGTCTTATCAAAGCTGGTTTAGCTAGTCCGTTAGGTTAAAAACATACACAATGGTAAATACCATACTAGTGTTCTTACCTAATGAAATAAACTACTGTTAGGCATATTTTATTTTAAGAATATTTTCTAGGATATTAATATAAGAGATGTATATTTTCTTATACAAACATTACAGTGTGTTTCTTATAAATCGAATCCTAATTTACATTCCGATTTGCATAATTAAAACAGAATTTACCATTTTTACATACTCATCTTACCAAATAAATGTGTTATGGACATGTATTACAGCTACTATCGCACTTGTACAGCTTGTAAACGTATCAGAATCTCACAGTTATTTAATGAACAAG
Source organism: Allygus modestus (assembly GCA_963675035.1). Lineage (NCBI taxonomy): Eukaryota > Metazoa > Arthropoda > Insecta > Hemiptera > Cicadellidae > Allygus > Allygus modestus. The sequence goes on along the minus strand of OY776112.1, from coordinate 479,621,682 downwards.
TCAGTAGAAAATTAACTTCAATCAAAAGGCTTCCAAGTAAAATTAGAAGAAATCGAGTTATCTAACTGAATAAACTGTGTGACATTGTTAGATCTGTTCTGCTTGTTTGAGATTGAACGGTTTTACTCGTTCTATAACATTGTTAGATCTGTTCTGCTCGTTTGAGATTGAACGGTTTTACTCGTTCTCTAACATTGTTAGATCTGTTCTGCTCGTTTGAGATTGAAAGGTTTTACTCGTTTTCTAACATGTTAGATCTGTTCTGCTCGTTTGAGATTGAACGGTTTTACTCGTTCTCTAACATTGTTAGATCTGTTCTGCTCGTTTGAGATTGAACGGTTTTACTCGTTCTCTAACATTGTTAGATCTGTTCTGCTCGTTTGAGATTGAACGGTTTTACTCGTTCTCTAACATTGTTAGATCTGTTCTGCTCGTTTGAGATTGAACGGTTTTACTCGTTCTCTAACATTGTTAGATCTGTTCTGCTCGTTTGAGATTGAACGGTTTTACTCGTTCTCTAACATGTTATATCTGTTCTGCTCGTTTGAGATTGAACGGGTTTACTCGTTCTCTAACATTGTTAGATCTGTTCTGCTCGTTTGAGATTGAACGGTTTTACTCGTTCTCTAACATTGTTAGATCTGTTCTGCTCGTTTGAGATTGAACGGTTTTACTCGTTCTCTTACATTGTTAGATCTGTTCTGCTCGTTTGAGATTGAACGGTTTTACTCGTTCTCACCCTTTTTCGTAATTAGTTTGTCACTTTAAACATAATAACTCAAGCAAGTTAAGTCTGTTCTATTTACAACTAAACTCAGGATAACAACTAGTATAACTTAATTCCTGCATCTGTCGTAAACCTCAAGCTTAATAGTTTTTATGACGTGTTTTTTATACCACGTCTGTTTTATTACGTAATTGTATTCTTCCTCGCTGATTCAAACACCTAATGCAATATTATTTATACAATGGTTTATACACATTTGTATTGCATGTGTGGTAGTAAGGTGCCACCTCTATGTTTGAACAATTGTACTACACAAATTAAGTCTTAAAATTTAAGAATGTTTTAGTCTAAAGAAATGTATATAGTGATTACTAAAAATAATTCATTATTAAAGAATCACCAGAATTATAATACAAACAAAACACATTGTAAAAGAGTACAACAAAGAGTTTGCAGATTATTTTTAAAATTAAAAGTTATTGCTGATGGGTACAATCATGTTTTGTAGTTTGAGAGTTAATTAAGTTATGCAGAAAGTATAAGACTTTAAAATCAAATACTGTACTATTAACAAAATACTTTTGACAAAAAACATCTTATACATTTCCTAAAATATATACAACATGAATTATTGTTTATTAGGTAAAACTTAAGTTATATAAAACACATGTTAGATACAACGTTTACATTTAGTGGTACGTTCTTTGCCCCGACTTAAGACTTAAGCCCGATACTATGATAACTTTTCATTTTGAGGTCTCCAGATGCCAAAAACACTATTAGTTCAAATATACATATATATGTGCCCATAAGCACGATAACTCTTGTAAACAAGGTCCGATCTTAATGAAATTTGGTATAAATGTGTAAAGTACAATTTATTTGAAAGAGTTTAAACTCAGACGAATCGCACCATCCAAAGGGGGTTTTTTGAGGGTTTTGTTCCCCAAAAATGGGATTTTTGGGGTTTCCTCTTGTAATTTTTATTAATATCAAATTTAATTTTTACCATTGAATTCAGCATTCAAAACAAACCATTTGGTATTTTTATCATTGCTCTATGTCAATTAGTAACTATACTATTGAAAGTGCGATACACAGTAAGTTGTCTAATGTTATTCTCATGGCGAAAAATAAAAAAGTTACATCTCGCTTATCTATGAACATAAACTGACGGAATTTGGTAAATGGCTACATCTGGTTGTGGTTTATTGTTGTTTGCAGGAAAAAAAATTTGCTTATGGTTTCCGCAGTAGCAAACTAAGGTACTCGGTCCCCATGTTATTCTTATGGACAATAATTAAAATGTTATATACCGCTTATTTATGAATGTATAAGGATGAATCTTGTTATGTGACTTCACTTAGATGAGTTCTATTGATATTTGCATAAAGACCCAATATTTTGTGGTCCTTGTTGCAGCAATCCTGCGTATTTATTCCCAAAGTTATTCTTATGGAGAATAATTAATATTTTAAATATCGCTTGTTTGTAAATATATTTCTTATGAATACTGTTAAGTTGGTTAATGTGTTGTGTTATTTATTCATTGGAAATTCACTGAGTATGCAGGTTTTCTGTGACGGGTGTGTTTTAATAGCAATCCTTTTTTGATTTGCAGTTGAAAAACAGCGTAGTAAATCCCCAATAAGTCATACTGTAATTGTAGTTTCAATCAAAAGAAACTACCATACTTTTACAGACTAAATGTGAATGTAGGTTATTATAATTTCCTCCGTTCCCCTAGGATATATGGAATTTGTAAGCTGACGCTTTTATGATATAAAAACGCGATCCTGAAGGTAAGCAGGATGACAATGTTTACATTAGTGGTTTGTGCATAGCCTTACAAAGTTTAAAAGCCTTACAGTGTCTATAATGTAGAACTCATCAAAACTTACACATAAAACGGACCATCACGAACAGGAATACAAATAAAAACATTCGTTTCAGAAGAATATTCCGATTGATTTTTCATTGTTTTATTTTAATTCGTGTTCGTGATATGACCGTGTTATATTTATGGTTTGACGAGTTCCGGCATATCAAAATAAGGTGAGAGCAGCCCAATATTATATCCAAGATTCTAATTAACCTCACCCACAAACATGTAATATTAAAGTAGAACATATTAATAATAAATCAAACTATTAACTTTTAGTTCAGCCACGTTACCTCATTAGCAGTTTCATCTTTATGTAATGCGTTTGACCAAAAACATTTTATTAGGAAGATGCTGTTGTTATTAAGTTTGTAAACGCTTCTAGGAGCAAAATTTCGCATACTAACCCTTGTGGCCGCCGTCACGACCTAATTAACTACATATTTTAATGCGGTAGAAATACTAGTAAAATATACTAATGCATTTATAATTTAAATATTTTTGTTTAAGATACCTTGTATAAAACTGAAACCTGCTAAAACAGTGACATTTAAAATTGTACATTTCCATCCTGAATTACAATATAATTTTGAATATATATTAATTAAATAACCCCGTCGCATAAAACCTGTGTAGTCAGAAAGTTTCCCACGCATGATATATGTCTTAATACCACATAAAGCCGCTTACTAAGATGCAAACAAATATATACATAAATAAGCGATTTATACAATTTTAATTATTCTCCATAAGAATAACATTGGGGACGAGTAAGTAGGTATGCTGAAACAAGGAACACAAATAATTGGTGTTTATGCAGATATAAACATAATTCAACTAGGTGAAGCTAATACCAAGTTTCATCAATATACATTCATAAATAAACGATATATACCATTTACATTTTTCTCCATAAGAATAACATGGGGGATGAGTACGCAGATTTGCTGCAAAAAAACACACAAAAAATGGGTTTTTATGTGAAAATCAGTATAACTCAACTAGGTGAAGCCACATACCAAGTTTTATTAATATATGTTCATAATTAAGGGAGACATTACATTTTATTTATTCTCCAGAAGAATAACATGGGGGCTGAGTACGCAGGTTTGCTGCTACGGAAATAATCCTTAATTTTGTTTTTTGCAAATAACAATAGAATAACATTGTACAACGTACTGTGTTTAGCACTTTCAATATCTTTATAACAAATTGGCTTAGTGAAATGATAAATAGCCCCTTCGCAGCAAACCTGCGTACTCAGCGAATTTCCAATGCATAATATATGTCTTAATACCACACAAAGCCGTATACCAAGTTTCATAAAAATATATTCTCATATAAGCGATTTTAATTATTGTCCATAAGAATAACATTGGTAATGAGTACGTAGGTTTGCTGAAACAAGGAACACAAAAAATTGATTTTTATGCAAATATAAATAGAATTTAACTAGGAGAAGCCACATACCAAGTTCCATCAATATTCAATCATAAATAAGCGCTTTATAACATTCTAGTTATTCTCCATAAGAATAACATGACGGCTGAGAGAGCAGGTTTGCTGCAACAAGGAAAAAATGTTTTTTTTTATATAATTATCAATATAACTCAACCAAGTGAAGCTACATACTAAGTTTTATTAATTTATGTTCATAATTAAGGGAGTCATTACATTTTACTTATTCTCCTTAAGAATAACATGGGGGCTGAGTACACAGGTTTGCTGCTAAGAGAATAAAAAACAACAATCAATTTGTTGTGAAAATATAAATATATCAGTACTACGTGAAGCCACATACCAAATTTCATCAACATACATTCATAAATAATCGTGATATCAAATTTTATTTATTCTCCCCTAGGATAACATTGAACAACGTACTGTGTTTAGCACTTTGAATATCTCTGCAACGGTTGGGCGTAGAATCACAATTTAAACACCAAAATGATTTTTTTGTGGAAATGAACAGATTCGTAAAAGGAAATGTTAAGTTTACATTAAAATAAACTGAGGAAAAGCCAAAAACATTTTTCGCATAAGATTAACATAAGAGATTTGTAGAGTAGGTTTTTTGGATTTTCTCCGCAACAACTTAAGCTAGGTTAATAATTCAAAATACTATATTATTTGCTTTTTTAAGCTCTATAACATGGTGAAAACCAAAATTAAGTTTTTTTTATTATTGGGTGAAAAAGGCAAAAAACTGATTTTTGTAAAATTTAAAACCCCCATAAACCCCCCTTCCCATGGTCCAATTTTTCTGGTTTTCGAACTTAAAGTCATGAATGTCATTTTACACTTTTGAGCTAAATTTCATCAAAATCGGACGTTTTTTACTCAAGTTATCGTGTTAACGGACACACACACACACACACACACACACACACACACACACATATATATATATATATATATATATATATATATATACATATATATAAATTTGAACGAATAGTGTTTTTGGCATCTGGGGACCTCAAAACAAAACTTATCATGGTCTCGGGCTTAAGTCTTACCATGAGACCTACGGTAACAGCTTCTTCCCTATAGGGGAAATTCGCTAAAACATGAAATTGTGTGTTTTTAAAGCTGAATCCAATTGGGGGAAAATTTCACTATTTAAAAAATTATATGTAAAAACTTTAAAAAACCCGTTTTTTACACGAATCCCCCCCAAAAATACCACTTCGGAAGGGTCGATCTGTTTAGTTTTCGAACTTAGTCGTAAATGTTGCTTTACATGTTTTTACCAAATTTCATAAAAATCTAATCTTTTGAACGAGATTAATCGCACCCACAAACACACACACACACACACACACACACACACACACACACACACACACACACACACACACACACACACACACACACACACACACACACACACACACACACGCACGCACGCACGCATAAACACGTACATTTTAGAGCGAATGGTGTTTTTGGGGTCTGGGGACTTCAAAACGAAACGTTATCATGGTCCCGGGCCTAGGTCTTACCATGCCGACTACGTTAATTTCGCTAAAAGAACCAATGTGTATTTAAATGTATAAGATAAGTATTATTCTGCTGTAGAAACAAGTTTCATATACCTGACCATTTGTATTACAAATTAAAAGTTAAATATGAGATAATTTTTAGTTGCATATACATTTAAAAACTGATTTCCTTGAAAATATTTATAACAATAAGCGTTCGATTTAGATTAATTTTTGAATAAAGTATTTTTTTCGTCTATATTATTTTGCGAGGCAGCCCTTTTCACTCGGTGTTTTAACTTATCTTAATATATATAAAGTATGTTGGTTTATTTGTTTGTTTGTTTGATGTTGGTGCACTCCTATACCACTCAATCGATAGTGATGAAACTATGGTTGACCTGAGAAATGTTTATAGCCACTAATCAATGTGCTAGGTCCTTAGTACTGAAACATACTGGACTTTAAGGTTATCATTATGTTCTTATGGAGGAAAGATTTGCTATGATTTTTACAGAAGACTAATTAAAAATATTTTAATGAGCTTAGAATTTATTTAGGTAGCGAGCTGTAACGTAAAGATTATGAATAAAGATTTTTCAACACAATTGGTGGGCCTTTCGAAGTTACCGCTGCTAGGCATGTCTTGTATAATATTATTATTTATGATGAAGAAACGCGATCTACTTATCGTAGGAAATACCAGAGTCTATAAATAATAATAATAACGTAAATTTTATTCCAAAAGGTACATTTTGAATGATAGGCAGCGAAATAATTATGAAATCCATAATAATCAAATGATAAATTTAAAATATCTCTCTCTACATCGTCACTAATCATAAAACACATTGATAATTGGGCTTGATATAAAATTTCCTTGATACAGAAACGATTCAAAATGAAAATACCCCCGTCGCAGCAAACCTGCGTACTCAGCGAATTTCCAATGCATTTATATGTTTCTCACAAGTACATAAAGCCACTCACCAAGTTTAACAAAAATACATTCATAAATAAGTGATTTATAACATTTTATTTATTCCCCATAAGAATAACATTAGGACTGAGTACGCAGGTTTGCTGCAACGAGGAAGATAAGAAATGAGTTTTTATACAATTATCAATATAACTGAACCAGGTGAAGCTACTTACCATGTTTTATTAATTTATGTTCATAATTAAGGGAGATATAAAACTTTACTTATTCTCCATAAGAATAACATTAGGGCTGAGTATGCAGGTTAGCTGCTACGGGGAAAACCAACAAAACATTTATTTTTTGTGAAAATATCAATATACCAGTACAACATGAAGCCTCATACCAAATTTCATCAATATACATCCATAAATAATCAAGATATCAAATTTTATTTAATCTCCATAAGGATAACATTGGACAACGTACTGTGTTTAGCACTTTGAATATCTCTGCAACGGTTTGACGTAGAATCATAATTTAAACACCAAAATGATTGTTTCGTGGAGCTGAAGTGATTGGTAAAAGAAAATGTGAAGTTTAAAGGAAAATTAACTGGGGAAAAGCTAAAAACCTTTTTCCCATAAGATTAACATGGGAGATTTTATGAGCAGGTTTTTTGGATTTTTTACGCAACCACTTAACCTAGGTTAATAATTCAAAATACCATATTATTTGTTTTTTTAAGCTCTATAACATGGTCAAAACGAAAATTAAGTGTTTTAAAAATTTTAGGGTGAAAAATGCAAAAAACTGATTTTTGGAAAATTTAAAACCCCCATAAACCCCCCTTCCCATGGTCCGATTTTTCTGGTTTTCGAACTTAAAGTCATAAATGTCAATTTACACATTTGAGCCAAATTTCATCGAAATCGGACGTTTTTTCCTCAAGTTATCGCATTCACGGACACATATATATATATATATATATATAGATATATATACATATATATAAATTTGAACGAATAGTGTTTTGGACATCTGGGGACCTCAAAACAAAAAGTTATCATGGTCTTGGGCTTAAGTCTTACCATGAGACCTACGGTAATAGCTTCTTCCCTATAGGGGAAATTCGCTAAAATAAAAAATAAAAATACCTCCGTCGCAGCAAACCTGCGTACTCAGCAAATTTCCAATGCATAATATATGACTTAATACCACATAAAGCCGCATACCAAGTTTCATAAAAATATATTCACAAATAAGTGATATATACAATTTAAATTATTCTCCATAAGAATAACATTGGGGATGAGTACATAGGTTTGCTGAAACAAGGAACATAAACAATTGGTTTCTATGGAAATATCAATATAACTCAACTAGGTGAAGCTACATACCTAGTTTCATCAATCTTCATTTATAAATAAGCGATATATTCCATTTTGATTAATCTCCATAAGAATAAAATGGGGGATGAGTACGCAGGTTTGCTACAACAAGGAACGAAAAAATGGGTGTTTAGGCAAATATCAATATAACTCAACTAGGTGAAGTCATATAACAGGTTTTATTAATTTATGTTCATAATTAAGTGAGACATAGCATTTTAATATTTCTCCATAAGAATAACATGGGGGCTGAGTACGGAGGTTTGCTGGTACGGGAACCTTGAGTAAAAAACTATTTTTTTGAGCAAATAACAATAAGCCGTATACAAAGTTTTGTCAGTATACGTTCATAAAGAAGCGAGATATAATTTTGTTCTTATTCTCCATAAGAATAACATTAGACAACGTACTGTGTTTAGCACTGTCAATATCTCGGTAACCGATTGACGTAGAGGAATGATCGAAATACCAAATTGTGTGTTTTTTAAAGTTGAATCCAATGGTAAAAACTAAAATTTGACTATTTCAAAAAGTATATGTAAAAAGCACATAAAATCCATTTTTGGGGTACAAAACCCCCCCAAAATGCCCCTTAAGGTAGAGGGATATGGCTGGTTTTCGAACTTAAAGTCATAAATGCTGCTTTACACGTTTAAACCAAATTTCATCAAAATCGAACCTTTTTTACGATAGTTATCGCACCCACGGACACATTATATATATATATATATATATATATATATATATATATATATATATATATATATATATATACAGTTTCGAACGAATGGTGTTTTTGGGGTCTGGGGACCTCAAAACTAAAAGTTATCATGTTCCCGGGCCTAGGTCTTACCATGCCGACTACGGTAATAGCTTCTTCCCTATAGGGGAAATTCGCTAAAACAGTTTAATTTGTGTTTAAGTACAAGAAAACACGATATCTTATATTACTAACTATTTAGTGCTGATCGTGCTTTTAATTTCTTACAGAAAAAACAAGTCTTACATTTATATCATTTATTGTGGTGATTTATATTCACAATGCTATTCCATATAAATCCCTAAAAGTTATAATTTATTAGTTTTTATGCAGATTTTTTTCTAGCAAGCTCCGAGGTTATTATAGTCCACTGTCGTAACACCGACGTAGCCGCGCCAGAACGCGTTACCTAAAACCATAAACCCGGGACATTTAACGTTTACGACCAAGTCTTGGCCTTAGGCTTTATATTGTCCTTTGTATGGGTTCAATCTAGTGACAAAGTATATTGCAGTTCACGTTTATTTTTTTGCACCTGTTTATGATTGGTACAAAAACAGTTTATGTAGACCATATATTAGGTAACCATAACGATATTATAAAAAAACCATGTTATCACTATTATTTACGAAACCTATAAGGTAACAAAAAGTAACCTACAACTGTCGTGAATAATTAAGATAAATAGTCCTTTGTGAAAGGTTATATTTTTATATGGATCCATTGTTGTTGAGATCAGCATATTATAATTTTGTTGAATGTAGAAAAGCATTTTGTTTGAACATATTTGTGAAAAATACTATACGGTTTTTATAGAAGTATTTCAACAATAACTCGATTTGTTAGGTGTTAATAGGTAGAGAGCACTAGCAAACCGAATTTCACCTCCATAACATAGCAATTTTTAATTTAATTTAATTGACCTTCAGGAAGTGAACAATAATAATAATACTATATTTATTGTTGCTATTGTTTGATTTTTCTATACTATAACTTAAAAAGCAATTCATAAAAAGGTTAAAAAGGTCCCAGGACCACCTTAAGACTGGTCTTTACCAGTTTTGAGGCTGACATTGGGTACAGCAAATGAAGTTGTAAGTACATAATGGTAAGTCTTTTGGCTGTCCATTATGAACAATTTCGCTTTCACCTTTGGTCCTCCATTTGAAGCGGCTAGGGACAGAATCTCCGGGTTTGGTCCCCACCTGCCAACCTGAGAATGAATTTTCCCTGGCTGTTGTATATGGATACCCTGTCAGTTGAGTTGACCAGTTGGAGGGAAAAATGAGGATCCCTGTTTGAGAGCCTCGTCCCAGCTGTAACAGGGGCACGGGAGTTGGCCCTCTAAAGGGTCAATTTGGCTGCCGTCCCTTCCCACCCTTTCCTTTCCTGCTATATATTTCCGGTAACCTGCGCAATATTCCCGCTTGTGGAAGATGTGACTAGCAGCTATGCTGGGGTTTCTTAATCCGCAAAAAACAGCAACAAGGTTAAAGTGGATAATATACTTGGCTTCATTAACTAATAAATGGCTACCCGCTATTATAGCCAACGGGGTATATGAGGTGTGTAGCATTATAATAAAAACAATTATTATTATATTATAAACCATTGAATTTAATTAAACAATTAATTTAAATTAGAGAATATAAACTAGTTGCTGTGAATGTTAGTTCGTGTGTAAAAAATAAATACAGACAAGCTGAATGTTTATCAATGTAAAAGCAAGTGTATTTTCTACTGTGTAAAGCTCAATGTGTATGGGTTTGTTTGTTTGGCTTCTTTATCGTTCTTATAACGATTTAACTTCTCACAAATAAATATTGTATAGAACTAATATTTCTGTAGATTTATTAGGGATTAGGTCTTTTTTTATACTTATAGTAAAATAATAAAACGAAATTCAAATATAAAGCGTGGCATTTTCCTTATTTATGACCATCATTTGTGTCCGTCGTTTTGTGACGTACAAGCTACATTTTTCTTCAATAAATTATCTTAAAAGTACAATAGAATAAGTATTACTCTTAATTGTATTCTAATGACAATAAATTCGTTTAGGTTCCAATTATACAGTAAGATGATTATAACAGTTGGTCTTCACAAGGTGTATCTGCTGCCTTAATTGAGACCAAACATATAAGCTGCTTAGTGCCTCACTGAACTTCAAACCTTCCACTGATATTGTTGTTGTAAGTAGTTTGTTAGCATCACAATATAATTTTATTGTGCAAATAAAAGTGTAATATGCAATTTTGTAATGACCTGTTAGTTATATTTAGTGAGAACAAATCATATTTAAATAATAAGTCTATAAATTCCAAGCGATTTATTTACTTTCAGTACGTTTGGCCAATAGCGAGTAGATTCTAGTTGTATCGTTCATAGCTTTTAACTAATAACAATTTTAAATAATACATATAATAATAAAATGAATAACATTGTAAACTGAGTTACGAAGCATTGTAGTAACGCTTGAATCTCAGAATTGGGAGACTTTGTTCAAATTTAGCACCAGCCATTCTAAGATCCGTCTGTACATCTTCTTATCTCACTAGGTGAATAACGGAGTGGATCCCGAAATGGCTTTACCCCACTTTATTAAGAAGTGTAGAAGACGATAATTATAGTCTTTATAACGACCGGAAAATTAATAATATAGACCTATTATTACATCATATTTAAAAATCTAATCATAAAGTTGTTTATTATATTTTAAAACAAATCTAAAATAATCCCTCAAAGGACTTAAACATAAAGATCATGAAGAGATTACATTTATAAATTTATTTAATCTTAGTTTCTTAGGTTATACCTAAGCTAAAAACCTCAAGAAATGGAAGCATTTAATTTCCATTCGCAATTGAATATCTTTGGCATCCAACATTCGAAGAGATTTTTACATTAACCACAAGTTGAATGAAATAATGATTAAAGACTAATCCTGAAACTCTATGTAAAACCATCAGTTGCAGTGGGCTTGTTATGAACGAGAAACTCTCAGACATTCCAGGTTTATAACCCTATAAAACTACCATTTAAAGAGAATAGCTTGTTGTTGTGCTAGAATAAGTTTGATACCCTTTATTGTTAAACTTGTAATTTTAACGAACATGATATTGACTGTGTCCAAGACCTGTTACTGTCCTGATAAACTTGAAGAAGTTTTTCTCATTCTATTATATAAATCGAAAAACAATAAAGAGAAACAAATATAGAACTAAAGTTTACATTAAACTAATTAATACTAGTAGCATCTCTAGCGAATGTTTCATACTATGCTGCGGCATTCACACTTGCCCTCACAATGTATTGTGCTTACTATGTTGAAATTACAGTAGTCAGTTATTAGTTTTCGGAAGATCTAATGTTGCTGTTGTACGGTGTTTGATTATTTTGTCAACTGCTGTTCAAATATCCAATTTAATTGATTTAATTTTATTCATAGGATTTCAATCGAAACATTTGATGGCCTATGAGGTTGATCCATAAGAGGAATATAAATACCAACATGTGTTACTAATATATAAAGCTATAACCCTTTAAGCATACATCAAACAAAATCCTCTAAACCAGAAATAAAATAAGTAACTTGATTACTTAGTATTGATTTTATTGAACTTATTTTATATAATTTGCGTTTGTAGTAGATCGTAATACATGTTGTCCTATGTGGAAAACTGCATTTACTTACAATATAATCTAAAACAAATGACATGAGTAATAAGTTACTACTTGGTATATTTATTGCTGTAACCGAGATAAAATATACGTTGAATAATAGCCTATATTATGCATGTGTTCCACATTGCTTTTAATTACAGGAAAGGTATAAATATGTTTATTGTTAAGGGATGTAATTTTTACGCTATAACAATGTAATAACAAGCTAATACAACATCTGTTAATTACATTATAAAACATGCTAAACATAATTTATGATAACGATTTATTTATTTTAAAGAAAACTGTTATCTGAAAATATAAAAAAATATGAACGCCGCTATCAAGTAGTTAGATAGTCGCAATGTCAGATCTGCAAAACACAATTAAAGCCTCGTGGCAACTGTGGATATCCCACCGAGATGACGCCCACAATGGAAATTCAAAATATGTTCTGTTAAATGTAACTAAAAGGAATCCTCGTCCCAGTTCAGATGTCCTTATTTTACTTGAATCCTATATTTTAGATCGATATACTATTTTCATCTTCAATTTATCTTCGGTTGTTGCGGTATCAAAGCAATACTTAAAAGGATAAGTGGAAAATTACATTTATAATTGGAACATAACACAAATATTTCAAGATGATGCAATTTAATAATAATAATACCGATTGTTAAATGTTTCTGATATACCTTATTTTAGTACCTGGTAACTGGATATTTTATAAGAAATTAAATTAAGTTAACAAAATGTTACAATAATATAATGTAATAGTGTATTGTTGATTTTTAAAGTAGTAAACTAAACTGTAAGTGATAAAACTTACTGCCAAAAGCGCCATGCCATATTATTTTTGGACTGCAGCCTGACCCATTCCTTGAGTTTTTATTATTTTTAACAGCGGTGGTTTATCCACTAACCACCCCTCAATATGTGTTTGGAAATAGCGTAGCCTTATTGAAAAGTAGTTAACAAAATAATTATAATATTTTTTTAATACTAAACTTGTTTAAAAAGCGAGAATTTTTTTCTGATAACAAGATTCATAGAGTTTGTTTACAGGATCACAAGAGGGTGGTAAAAAACCAGAGCTGTATGAATAAAACAGCACCCCAGGGAGGTTACTGACAACAATATGGCAGCGGCTCCTCGGAAATATATTTTGGTCCATGTAAGCTCAACACCCTACTGAAAAAAGGAAATAAATTAAATTCAGATGTTAAGATCAGATTCAAATTAAGACATAGTCCATTACTATACAGTGTAACAGTATATACAGTACATTAAACCATATACTGGATATTGTTTGTACCGTATTTCTCACATCACAATAAGCATCGTTACGTAGAATGTAATATAAATGGCATTATAATGGTAAATTATTAACAACTAAATTCGACTTACATTAATTACTTACATTAAGACAACGTAATATGTTAAATCGATTGTGGCTCATAGAAAGCCATACAATTTGACCAAATTGATTGCGCCTTAATAATTAGTAATGCAATTAGACGTCTCATTAAATGTTCATAAGACACATCTTGACATGAAGTAACATTACTTCCAGTCACATATAATTGACCGCAGTACCAGGTCATAATGGTTTTCAATTGTAATAATTAATAATTCCTCATATTTAGTAATAGTTATTATTATAACCCTTATTTTATGATGAATATTTAGAAGAACGAAATGAAATTTTGTATTTTTACTAACTTAGCTACAATGGCATATCATATATAATCAATGTTCTATATTGTTTAGTTATATACATACTTAGTTTTAAAATATTGATTAAACTTTAAAAGTAATTGTAGTCTGTGTTATAGTAGTAAGATTAGTTTAGTTTCAAAAATTACTTAGAGAAATTTACAACCGGACAGTATGTGTGAAAATAAATTGTGACTTAATGTCGAAATTGTAACCATTTAAATAGTTTGGCAATAATATTGTACTCTTTCTACCAAAATAAACATAGTTTAGAGCAAACCAGAGATGAGTTTAAGTCAATGGAAAATTATTTAAAGAATATTATTTTTTGTCTACATATTTTAATCATTTACCAATCATAGTATAGTTTAGTGTTAATACATCCCTTAAAAAACTATACACTTAATTAGATGTTATCAAAGAGTGCGAACTAAGTAGCAATCTTATTAATATTATCGAACGGGAGAAGTTTATAAGTAGAAACAGACCAAAGTATTACGTTTTTTCCTTTGAAGGTAGTTTAATCTCTCAGTGATCATTTAATATGATATATATTTTTTTAAGTATTCTGATTCGGATAGTGGATAAATGAATCATGGTTTCTCAATTATTCTCTCTCAAATACATCCTCTAATAGTTGTGATACATCATTTTTTCTAAAAATAGTTAATAATATAAACTTATTTATTAGATATCGGTATTCATTAACCGTGGTTTTATGTGTAAAGTGAAACATGACGTTTATAACTACAACCTCAGTTTATCAACGTCACGGTTTTGTACAGTTAACTTTTGCTTAAATGTTGGCAAGTGACAAATGTAAGGTCGCAAGACTTCCATTTATGTGTAGCTAGATTTAATACAACGCCATACAAAACATAAATGATAAATATAAAATTAACAGATATAGACAAAATAAAATTAGTTAATTTAAAAATGTATAAACTTTTAAACCAGTAAGTTTTGGAAACGTTGTAACAGTTGTAAAACACATTTTATGTATAGTTGATTTTAAATTATATTAAAAACAGCTTTATAATAACCTGTGCTAAAATGATATTTATCATCATATTTATTGCTCTTGTTCAATGTAAGTTTTAGACACATGTCTAGTCTATACCTTCTTGGGGGTTATTATTAGCGAGAACAACATATTATATTATGTTGCCGACCCATTTCAATATATTATGTTCCATACACCTTGGATATATGAAATCCAATTTTATTACATTAGCAAAAAAGTAAAAAATTAAATTTCAGTTGTAATTTGATGAAGGCTTTGTGCAACAGGTGAAAAATTAATAAATAATGCAGACAACATCACGTAGCGGTAACAGATGTGCACCCGAGCCAGACGTTTTATAAAACTGTCCAAGACGTGTAAAGTGTTTTATGTTGTCAGAAAAGTAAATGTTTTTATTTATTAATAATGTAATACAGCGTAACTTATTTTGTTAACTTCTTAGAAAATTCTACAGTTAAACGTTTAACTATAGACAATGCTGATCAAAATAACTATTAAATTAAAAACTAAGTAATGCTAGTTCAGTAAAGTTTAATCAAGTGACACCAGAAAACTAGCATAACTCCTTAGCTGAAGGAAAAATATTACTAGATTAATTTAATGTTCAAACACATTTGGTTATACAAAGCTTTACTCTGACAACAGAGTGTGGTGGCAGCTAGTATTTTTCATTAGTATTGTTTTAAAATATTTTATATTATTTGTAATAGTTTGTTTCACCTCATACATAATTGAATTAGGTGTTTGCTCCAACCTTTTAAAGACTTTAAAGTTTATTTATATCGTTATGCTGGTATTAAGAAAAACATATTATTTTTTAAATTGTTTCTACAATTTATATAAATATTGTTTGAAACGGAACATAATTAAAATCGCTACAGCAATTATCCATTGTTATAAATAAGCTGTTATGAAAACGCATTGGCCAGGAGCCCTTTGAATAGTTTTGGGTTCTATTAACTAAATTCATTGGTCAGAGAACAATAGCATTTCGGCGTTCCAGAACCAATTGGAACTTCGCAGTGCGTACAATGTGTAACGATGGAACTTATCCACTGTCATCGAATAATCCAAATTTTCACGAGAGTGGTTTTAACATACGGTTCTATGTAGTTGATCATTTAGAAAATGCGTTTTAATTAAAAAAGGTAGTTCAAATAACATCCAAGTTCGCAAAGTAAATTTATGAAGAGTACTGTGAATTATATAAGAGAAAATACGTTTTCTATTATGAATAAATGAATTTGTATTTTATTTGTTTTTCAAAACTAACATTACAGAATTAATTAACTACAAATTCTTCTAGTAAGTACTTTTGATAGATAAACAGGTTTTATTTTCTATCAGGGGGCCTGATGGTAATAAATTGGTTTTGAGTTTCATTTCGTATGTTATTTATAAACGATTTACAATTTTGTTTCTTTATGGTCACAGTGGAATCCTTCTCTTTATATTTATTTGATTTTATTTCTAATAAAGTAGTACAACAAGAAAATTTTCAATCAGCAGCCTTCTGAAGGTATGTTCTGAGACATGTATAACATTAACCATCACACGTTTCTAGATATATGATTTGGTTGGACACAGTGATTTGTTATAAATGCATTGAGAAGAGGGATAACAAACTTTGTCGCAAATGTCTTTTAAAGCTTATTCCACAAGGAAAAGCCTCTTGCAGCCTCATACGCAAGATCAAGTCTAAAAGTTAAATTTGAACTTTGTAACAGAAATACATATTCGTTTACTGTAATTTTAAATAGTAATCCCCTCTCGCTTTTGAAGGATTTTTCCTAAGTACCTTTTTATGCAACTTATATAAACCTTGAGCCTCTCTGAAAATATACAAAATGTTATGAATGTTTGAACGTTAATGAATAAACTAACCTAATAATATTCGAACAAACCATATGCTACGTTTATAAACGTGTTAATATATATAAATTGCTACAAGGCATTGTTACGATCCAGTTACTTGTGTTATAGTTATACGACATTAATAAATTATAAAATACACTCTTGTACAATGCAGGAATAATATCACAACGCTGCTGTTAAATGAGTGATAACGATTTAAAAAATAACAGAACGATGAAGCATTCTTGATGCAAGAAAGTCAGCCCAATAAATCCTACTCTAATCAACCACTGAAGAAAACACCTAATCAAAGTGATTCTAAAGTGAAACAAACTAAAATCGAAACTCTCCCGGAACGACAAAAACTGTACAGAAAAACACAGCCTTCAAGCAAACCCAAACTTATCCAACCTGAAGGTACTCCCAAAAACAAAAACTCGTTTTGGACGCACTTGAACCTTTATGTTGTCACTAAGAGGGGATTATGTGGCTGTGACACGACCACGCCATGTGATAATTCTTATTTCTAAAGTAAAATATGTGTTGTTTATTAATTCTTTGTTTAGTTTTTTTTCAAATACACATACTTCCGTACCTTCTATATAAAATACACTCATATTTATATTTAGTACGTCTACATTTATTATTGGCGACATATCTCACCACTGCACAACTATCATCGCCAAAGAAGCGATGAAAATAATACCAACTCGAATATCAATTCGAAATCATTCAACTTGTAAGTTAAACTGGAATTTTTCATGTTTTAGCGAATTTCTCCTATAGGGAAGAAGCTATTACCCTATTGATAATCTAGTCGGCATGGTAAGACCTAGGCCCGGGACCATGATAAATTTTCGTTTTGAGGTCCCCAGATTTCAAAAACACTATTCGTTCAAAACTGTATATATATATATATATATATATATATATATATATATATATATATATATATATATGTAATTGCATTAATTTTATTATTTATATATATATATGTCCGTGAGCACTATTACTATCGTAAAAATAATCCGATTTGACGAAATTTGGTACAAACGTGTAAAGCAGCATTTATAACCTTAAGTTCGAAAACCTGACAGGTCGACCTATCCGAAGGGGTATTTTGTGCCTCAAAAATAGGTTTTTGAGTTTTTTACGTAAAATTTTTTAAAAGTAAAATTTAATTTTTTTTTATTGGAATAAGCTTAAAAAGACGCAGAATTTGGTGTTTTTATCATTACTCTGCGTCAAATGGTTACAGAGATATTGAAAGTGCTAAACACAGTACGTAGTACAATTTTATTCTTATGGAGAATAAGAAAAACGGTATATCTCGCTTATTTATCAACTTATCCTGATGAAACTTGGTATATTGCTTCATTTCGTTGTGGTCTATTAATATTTGCACTAAAAAACATTTGTTAGCAGATAGTTCCCGTAGCAGCAAACCAGCGTACTCAGCATCCATGTTATTCTTACGGAGAATAAGTAACGTGTTATCTCCCTTAATTATGAACATAAATTAATAACATTTGGTATGTAGCTTTACCCACTTGAGTTATATTGAATAAAACCCCAATTTTTGTGTTCCTTGCTTCAGAAAACCTGTATACTCAACCGCTATGCTATTCTTATGGAGAATAATTAAAATTTCATAAATCGTTTATTTATGAATATATTGATGAAACTTTATGTGAATGGTAAGTGGCTTTATGTGGTGACAAGACACATATATACGCTTTGGAAATTCACTGAGTACGCAGGTTTGCTGCTATGGGGGTATTTTAATCATAGTGAGTGAGGCTACATAGGTTTTGGAAAATAATTTGGTATAAATGAGGTACACGCAAATATTATACGATTACATTAATTGTATTAGTTACATTTGCCATAAAACTGATTTAGTAAGTTCACACATAACAATTTTAAATGGTTAATAACTTTAATATATCAATGTAAAATATTCTAAATATAATAGATGGAATGCAAAAGATATACATTTTTAAAGTTTGGTTTTACGGTTGTGAGCAGGATTGGTTTACCGCCTCATAAATATGAAAGCTTGAGACAAGGTTTTGCTTACCTGCGGCTGAACTTTGGAAAAGTCTAATAACTAAAAGATATAACACTAATTTTTTAATGACTATTAAAACATATCTGGACGGAATGTAATAGAAAATCAGGCTAGTACTAAACTAATTATTATCAAGCAAAGTATAATGCTAAAAAAGATTTAACTGACGACAATCCGTCCTGGTATTGGAGATCACATTAATTTTATGATTTACGAATAGTATAGACTATTTTCAAATTAAAGCTAAATAAAAATAAATGATAAAAATACTATAAATGGTTTATTTCAGTATGATGTTGTAAAGTTAGAGTGCGTAACTTTAGCCCCAAAGATCCTAGAGTTGATCCAATGATTATTTACAACATAAAAATACTCCTGCATCATTGGATTCAGCTTAAAAAACCAACATTAAACTTAGTAATTACCTGTTACCTCCTTCGTAATTCCCGTAGACCCAGATGCATGGCCATCAAAGCTATATTTAAGGCTGTCAAAGACCGACGTTGTCCAATCAGGTGCTATGAGGAGAGGTATGGTAGTGATTTGGTATGACAAAAAAAGGACCCGTTCAGGAAGAAATCGTGAAAAAGAGAGAGATCAGAAAAATTGTGGCAGATCATAATTGCTCTTCTCAATAAGATGTTGTTTTAAAGCATTCTTGAACTTCTTTGTCAATGATTTCCTTAATAACCGAGGGAAGTTGTGAAAAATACTTCAAGCCGGCATAACCTGGTTTTTATTCATAAAGTTTTAAGTTGTGCTGTTCAGACGGATTTACATTATGGTATCTAGTAAAATATGAATGTTCATGAGCCTGTATCTAATTGTTTTCCTTAGAATATAAAATTGTTACAGCAATATAAAGAGATGGAAGCGTAAGGATCTGCAAGTCCCTGAATTTCTCCCTACATGAATCCCTAGGCCGAAGCCTAGAGATACATCTCATTGTTTTTTCTGTATGATGAAAATTCGTCCAAGATTCGATTTACTTGACAAGCACTATCGAATACATTAAATGGCTTTCGATTAGACTAAAATATCCCTAATCGAAGGATTTTAGTTAAAGGTGGCCAGATTTATAAGAACAAAAACATTCAAGGTTAAAATGGACGCTAATTTATCAACATGCTCTGACCACCTAAGACTATTTGACAAAATTAATAAAATTAGACGATCAAAGATACAACTTCACCAACGATTATAAACTGAGAAAAGATATAGCGTATGATAGTTACATTATTTTAATTACATCTGATTATCTTTGTTTATTTATATATTAGGTTAATGTACTTACACTGTGAAGATGACTTGAAAGTCGAAACACGTATCGTGTAAAATAAAAATGAAAAAGGGTACTCAAGGTTTATTCCTTTATTTCTTATTAATATTATATTAGTAGCCCTAATTTGTGAATCAAACAAATGTATATATATATATATATATATATATATATATATATATATATATATATATATATATATATATATATATATTATAGGTTCAAAGTTTGTTTAATATGCCGTATATTTTGCTAAGAGGTATTATTATTAGTCAAAGGTATATTGAGGCAGTCCATTGTGGTCGAAGGTTAAGTTTTCAGTACTGATAAATCAGAAGTTTAAGCGTTCTCCCGGCAACCTGTTAAAAACAGATTTACTCGCTTTGCGAGTTTGGCTTTCATTGGCTGGGCTTCTCTTATAAATGTAGTTATAAAGTTCATTGAATTTATTTTACAGTAAAACAGTTAATGGATTTTGGGTTTTTGGTATTACTACCAGTAAATTGTCCGCCTGATAAAGTTTCAATATTAATACTTAGCAGTTACATGTATTTGTTCCGTTCGGCATGAATATTGAATATATTGGTCTGTCATTGGGAATTTCCCTGATCCCAATAAAAACTTAATGGATTTTTGGGAAATCTTTCCTTACCCTAGTTTGGGATCACATTTTGTATAATCCTGTTTGTGTAGAAAAATATATATTTTGATAGTCTATTATTTATAAAAAATAGCTTTGGAAAACGTATTATGTTTAGTATCAAATTCAATTCTGAGATATTTTACCAAAACATTTAATGTATGAATATAATGTAGCTCACTAAAGTATTTACATTTTAACTAATTTTATTATTCATGGATAAATTTCAAAGTGAAATGTTGATAACGAATGGGCCTGGTCGAAACAAGAAAAAACATAATTTTGAAAGCCTTACATTATTTTATGACTCCTGAAATTGAGTTAATAAGGTGTTTGGAGTTGGATGTGGATAGAAACATAAAGTGCTATGATTCAAATTATTTTTACCAAACTCGTTATCAGCTCATTTAATACAAATACAAGTATTATGTACATTTCCAGTTTTATTTTATTCCTAATGAAACACACAAAATAGACAAGTGGCGTGATCTTAAGCTCTTTGGGTAGCATCGAGACTGACGTCACAGCGAAACAATTATTTGTATTATAGAGAGCACCAAAATGAGTATCACCTCAAACGGCTTGCATTAAACTATTAGTGTTTTTAAACGGCTATTTATAGAAGAGAGAATAAAATAATCCTGGGGAAATATTACATTTGACTTATATTGTTCTCTAACCTCTTTACTTAAATATTCTGCTCGCTTAACGGGGGTCACCGTGGTATTTTTCTCGGTGAACATTGGGCAAAATTCTAACTTCTTACGTGTACCGATGACATGACATTAGTTTTCTGTCAACCATAAAAAAAACACAAGCCAGGGGACTTATACGCTGTTCAACATAAAACTGAGTCGAAGATCGATTCGATCATAAAGCGATTCACCAAATCAAAAGTGTTTACAACAAAGAGCTTTATGACATGCATTTGAAAATAATCGAATTCGCTCACCAGTTTTAAAAACGAAACAACCTCATGGACTCAAAATTCGTTAATTTGATAGTTTTTGGCTCCTTAATCTTTCTAGAGTATCAAAAAAAAGTATTATTCCACATCATCTGTTTATCATATCTGATCTATATTCATGTTTTTCAATCATTTGTTCGTGATTGATAAAGAGAATTCCCTCAAAATATTGTAGCAAATGGTGATAATTTCTTAATTATATATTATTTATAAAATTCTCAATTAATATCTTAATTATGTATCATATTGTGATTTAATGCAAGAGTAAAAAGCACAACAATCTAACAGTGAAAAATATAATCTTCGTACGCTTAAATACAAATACATCTATAGTCACACAAACATTGTCAATCAGCAATGAGACAACAGACATCAGAGATGAACCAGTCGTTCATCGTAAAAAAATCTTTAATTCCCTCTTGCAATCTCAAATCCAAGCAGTTAAAATAGTGAATGTGACAAAAACACATGTGCTTACTAATGTGACCGGTATTGAATGTTATCAGACCAAGCACAATAGGATTGTTAAAACGAGTTATTTGGCCTACTGTAAACTTTAGTCGTAATCTTGCCTAGATGGCGACATAACATACCAGCTCAATAAGCTCCTGATATCGTATTAGATCGCACGTCATCATCTGAAAAAATATTCAGACTTGGGCACCAATGAAAACGTCTAGTCAAGGGGAAGTAGATGGGCAATAACTTAAAATGTCACCGTACTGTCTCACATGACATTTTAGGAAAGGTATAGTGCCCTGTAAACATATAATTACTACTCTGTTAATGCTTTAATATGAGTTGAACCGCATAAAACACATGAAAAACCAAATGAAAAATAAAATAAATTCTCTTATATAAAACGAATTCATGAAATACGAGTGTCAAGCGAACATATTAACACGGAGTTGTCCGTTCAAAGTATCGACAAACATTCAGGTAAACAACCTAAAGTGTTTTATGTACGTTTCTATGTCAAAGGATGTTGGAAGGCATTCCCGGTGGTGCAACTAAAAAAATCATTAATCTGTTTTATAAGTATAAATGAAATTAATTGCTGTATTATGGAAATACGAAGATAAGTAAAGATTCTTTAAGACGAAGGAAACAGGAATAGTTATTTTAAATTTACTGATTGAAATACTCGACTCGAAAATTCATATCATTTTTGACAATTGCCTGGTTCGGATATTATACCGTATTACTAATTCGATAGTTTCACTTTTTAGAGTCACATTTCATACTAATACACTTCACTCAATCACAGCAAGGGGGGAAATAAAATCTAAAAATGAAGAATCATTGAAAATAGGTGCTTAGTCTAAAGCAAATATTGTGTCCTATGTTTTGTATGAAATAAATGAGCCTCGCATTGTTCCACGTAAGTATGTAGTTTTGCCTAGTCTTAGGAACGCAGTATTTCCCGAGTAAGGACAAACTGTTTGCTCAATTACAAGAATACATGAACTGAACCTTTCCATGCTCCAGGCAGGGGTTAAAGCAAACACTAACCTTCCTGTATCAAAGGGTGAAATATTATGAGGAATCTTTTAATTTTTTGGACAGTCTGCAACATATTTTAGCCATCCTTAGGTTAAGACTATATTTAAGATCTTATATTAGTTGGTGGTTATTGTTAAATCGAATTAAAACTAAATCACTCTTTGCCCTTGACTATAAGCTTCATGTTTTTAGACGTAATTTAGTTTGGCGGTTGTAAATAATACAATCAACATTGGCTTTTAACAGTGTTGGTCACACCATTACGTGGTTTGAATGTCTAACTTTCAAGTAAACTGAAATAAAATTGTTTTAACAGTTTATCGCTTTTATAAAGAATGGTAGCCATGAACAACGGTATTTAGTATGTAGACATGACTAAATTGCCCAAACAACGTTTGCACATACTAACCTGTAACTATTCCACACCAGTGTTTTTATTTTATTATAGATTTTACGGCAATTAGTTTGTTACGTGATATTGTAAAAACCTTAATTGTAAATAAAATATAATTGCTAGTTCATACTTCTTCTATTATGAACCAGTACAACATGATTTTTAGACTATAATTGAAATATAAAGGCTATAGTTTCAGTTAATCTTCTAGTATTTAAGTTAAATGTTATTTATCAATTCTATATTACTCACGGATGAGCTTTAATGAAAGTAATAAATCTGTAATTGTTATTATTATATTGCATTAATACTTATAAAATAAAATAAATGTTAAAGCACCAACTAATAATTTATGATTGTAAGGTAAACAAGTGTAATCCTTTTTACTCGTTTTACGGATATTTTTACCGGTAGAGGATAACACCATAGAGTCCTCTCTACCACCTATCATTGTGGTTACGACCCTTTGGGGGTTATATGGTCATGTGACTTTCGTTAGATAAAATGTACACTTAAGAGTAATTTTACAAATATTTAATTTTTTAAGTTTTTCATACAGACAAACTAAACAAATTGGGAACCATTGGAACCATATTTTACCGTAAAATATATTTTAATTTTATTCCAATTATATACAAATATTAATACTATTAATATGATAACCTTGAAGTCCCATTTTATAATGTTAACTAAAACATATTTGCTATTTACCTCTATACAATCAGAACTTAATTAAAGTAATTGATTTAAAGAAACATCAAACACATATTACCTAGTTAAACGTAATTCATTTTAATAAATAAAAGATAAAAAGACTGGTTCAATTTATACCTCGGGGTAATATTACAAGTATCGTATAGACTTTGTACTTTTTTATATAATCTCAGTCAATAATACGCCTAACAAAAATATAAAACATCGACAAATATTTTGGTTTGTGAAGAAATGTAACCGAAAACACGTACGAAGCCCACGTTTAACGTGAATTGACTTGTTTGGAAGAAAACAGACCTGACTCCCAACTTTGCAAGGGTACAACTGGATTGTCTTAGGAACTAGGTCAAGGAAGGATCCTGTTTGCCAGAGTAGATCATGATGAAATAAAACTTAATAAAACTAGTTGGATTAAACTTATATACGAAATAATACGATCAAGCTGAATTATATGCAGTATGTTAGCAATGAAAATTTCTTAATTCATTCACAGTGTAACATGAGTGGTTTTAGTTATTTTGGAACATCATAGTCTTAAGAAGTAATATAATTAGGTAATTTATACAAATAGATAGTTGGACAAATGCCACCTAACATACACACGTGAATCATAGATTAAAATTACTTTAATTTGTTGAAACTACAAATTTGTCATTACAGTCTATTTAGTTTTGGTATTGTCCACCTTAATGTATATCAAACAGAAGCATACCTTCTGTAAAAGTATCCAGATGTATACGAGACAAAATGTAATTCAAGAAAGACTAAGTATTGTACTGTTACAACAATAGCAAAGGCGTTTCAATTAAGCTGCATATGTCAGAAACTTTGGTGGTTGTAAACCTTCTAATTAAATCCTCAAGTGGTCTTACATCACGTAAACAATGAAAGTTGTAACAACAACGAGATAATGTCTAACAATGTGCAGATTGCTGCCTGTGGGCTTAATTTTATAACCTTTGCATACAAAATCCGTCAACGACTTTTAATTAACATTTACTTTATACAGGTCAAGTAAATATAAGTGTCCTTAATTATGATTCTGGTATTTAAGGTGATTTATACAAGTCAAATGTAGCATACAATGTTAAATTCCCAAATTAAATAATCCATACAAAATAACTACTACTTGGAAGTATATTTTGTAAAGGCTTGCCACTTAGAAGCAAGTGACATATTATTAACGAAAATGAATTTTACTGTAAAACGCAACTTATTAAAATATTAAAGTTTCTAGATGTTATTAATTTTGTATGAACTAATTATACCAATATGGTTTAGCCTCAAAATGAAAATGAAATTGTTTTTAACGCAGGGGAAATAACTTAGATTTAAACTTAATTAAACATATTTTGAAATTTCTTCATATTGGTGTATTATTTATATTTAATTATTAATACGAGTTGATATTTTGGTATTGGTCAAGTCCAAAAGAAGTTAGATAATGCGGCAGGGAAGGAAAGACGATCACGTATCTCGTAAAGATGAAAAACGTACAGAAGTTTGGTCACATTTATTTGACCGATGGTTCAAAAACTTAAAAAAAATTTTTAAAATAAAAATATGTTTTCACATTCTTATAGGCACGCATGCTACAGAAATATGGAACTTCTACATGATCTGTGTTTCTTATGACTAAATAAGAAACACAGGTCTAGTGGGGTTATTTACGTTTTAATATAATCGTACTGTACACACAATTTGAAAAAAATCTATTTAAGTTGTGCATAAAGAAGTATTTCTAGTTGCCTTTGTAGGTTTTTGTGTTCTTATGATTATGTCTGGACGAAAAGTTATGTGTTGCAAATTAAAGGAGAATTAATTAAAAATTTACGAGTTAAATTGTTCATGCCGAGTACGATGACTTAATCCGAAAATATCTTAAATTGTAATGAAATGAATCTATTTTAGATATTCAAACTTATGGAAGTTCCGGGAAAAGAAATATTATTAAATTATGGAACTTAATTTATATTTAGAACAAACGCATGAAAGTTTTATTAACAAACCATTTTGAGACATGGAATTGTCTAACGAAAGGGGTTTAGAGCCTTCATTAAACTGAGTTGGTTACTGATACGACTCTGATACGGCTCGTGACTGTAATGCTAACTACTGTATTTAAAAATATGTGGATGGAGGTAGTTTTGTTATTAGTATGAGTTAAGCTAAAAATCTCGAGACCAGGATGGTTTATATTCTCTTGATCTTGTGATGGATTAAAAATATAAATAATATAGTGGTAAAAGCCACTATTTTTAATGGTATTCGCAGTTTATTCGTTTATATATATATTTATAATATTAAAAATCAAGAAATTTAAAAAAGGTTCTCAGTTTTTATTTTATTGATTTTGATTATAATAGTAGCCCTTATCTGTGAATATAATAACAATTTCAGATATTTATAATAATATAATTTGTTCATCTATTTATAATATGTTATACATGCTTGATCTTGTCAATTCATCAGTATATAACTTACATTTTTGCCGATTGCTTGAATACATATTTATAGCGGTAAATTATAGCAATTTTCATAGTAATTATTGAACAAAATTATCATGTCATAGAAATTTATAATTTGAACAGTAGGGTGAGTCAAAACCTAATTAAAAAACAAAAATTGGATTTCCATTAGCACTGTAATGTTGCTGTATTATTTTCTGAATGTGGGAAAGAAATAGAAATATTTCTTAGAAATTTCTTAGAAACATTGTATGAACGGAAGATGAAACAGACAATGTTTCTAAGAAATATAAACATTGTCTGTTTCATCTTCCGTTCATTCACAGGGCACACATTTTATAAAAACCTGTTATATTAAACAATTTGTACTGTCATTTAAAAAGTATTATTTATGAATCACAACATTTATAGAGCGATATAAAAGTAATGTTCAATACTTGTTTAAGCTTAACATGTTTGAAACAATGATCTGCTGTGAATCCCGTAACATCTCAACAATGATTTACCGTCCAACGAATCTGTAATTGTTTGTGTGCACGTAATGTAAATAATTTTGTAATATATTGATAGCCGATAAAATAGATAAAAAAACCTTTTTGAAATAGGAGGCCACCCTTAGTAATTGGATGGTTTCATTAGTTAATCCGCACCAAATTGTTTTTACGTAATTATTTAATAACCGTAGTTAAATTAATACTGTAACTGTAGAGGACAACGGCATTTTAATTTGCCTGGTAATGAAACATTCTTATTATTATTTTCATCTATTTAATTTACACAATACAACAATTTAATATTTATACTAATATCGGTAATGCATCCATAATACATAATAACAACCATATTTGCATCATACTCATCAGCAACATTTATAACAGGAAATTACCACTTTTAAACTTTTGGTTTATGGTGTACTGATAGTTATCTACCACGGCAGAAGCAGGACCAGGTCACAACACAACAAATGGATCAGAAGTGTAAAACATCTGGACTTGAAGAAAAATACTAATATTAATAAAAGAATACAGGAGAATGATTTGCAAGAATGGTTAACGTATGTTATTCAATTCAACTGTAACAACCTTAGAATACTTTAACTTAGCTAAAAGCTAGCTCACAACAACATGCAGAGCTTATTCATGCTCTGAATCTATGAACTTCATAACAACTGGAAAAATATAGGTTCGCTGTTCCAGCATCATTGATGTAGCCACAAGTATTAAAATATAAATCGCTAAATCTCAGTAGCAAAGACAGGTGTGACTAATGTAAAGATTTATATTCCCTACAACAGAGCTGCACAGATGACTACAGCAGCTGGTCACGTGACACGGTCCGTGTGGGCTGAGTTGTGTAGCGCCGAGTGTTGATGTGGACACTGCTTTACATGTTAATCCTGTAATTCCTAAATCTCATGCAAATTTTCATGTTATTGCTAATTTAATACATCATTTACGGATCAATATATTATTTTAGTTATTATAATATTTAAGTTTGACTAAATGGCAAATTAAAAAGTAAGCCAAATATTTTAAGTCAACCCTAAATATATTTTACTTGTCGAATAATTGCTATTTATTTGTCTTCATAAATGTAGAAATTTATGTCATGTTATTAATTTAGCTCAATGTTTACGTTTATAAAAAGTAATAGTAACTAATTAGCTTTCTCACATTTGAGCGTTAAACGATAAATTAAATACTAAAGTTATGATCATGTCTTTCTTAAACCGAATAAAAGTATCAGTAGTTTGCACTTTGATACACGTAGATCTAGGTTTAATCTTCTATTTATATAAAACTAGATGATTAAAGCTTATATTAAGCTAGACGGGTTCACTGACTGACTTATTCAATGGCATAAATTATGAGGCACTACCCGTCCCATACTATACGACCCATACGCACTCCTCGACCCCATACATGAATTAAAGATCTTGACGAGAGAATAATTGCAAAAAATTTTCATTTTTAGGTTTTTTAGGCACTTTTTGGCGGAAAAAATTCCACTTTTCTGTTTTCCATGTTGAGCCCGTTTTGTGAGTAATCGGTAAGAAGTGGAAACAAATGTTAAATTCTAAGGTTGTAGAAGATTTCATTAAACACTTTCGATTTTCGTCAAATTTATGGTCTGATCATCCGCTTAGCCAATATTTATTTTCCAGGAAGCAGTAGTTTTGAGAGTTTTGGACCATTTAAGTGTGTGCAAAGTTTTGAATGTTTTATGAAAGCACACTACCTTTGGTTACACCACATATTTTTAACAGCTGATTTATATATCACTCGTCATTTTAGTTTGCCTTGGTTAACAAACTACAATAGTTGAGTTTGATATGACTTGTGTTAATGAAAGTGAGCGAAGTGAATCCCAAAAGGGGGGAGAAGCCTCCAATAGTGATAAAGCTGGTTGAATAGATACATTTAAAGATTAATTAATAATTTAATGTTGAATTAGGTAGTACAAACTAATGGAACTGGTGAAATGTAACAGTGTAAATAAATGTTGAATGTTTTACTAGGAAACAATAAATACGTAAATATTATATATATAATACATTTCTTTGTAAACTTTACCACCTAATTTTAAGAGTAAAAGTATTGAATTATTCATACAAGTTAAATTGTCTATTAATACGACTTTGTACAACATAACATCAGTTTTTTTATTTTTAATATTTCCTACAGGTTTTATTTCATCATTTAGTCTTAGGAATCACAATTATAAAAATTACAGTATGTTACTTTTTAGATTAAAAATAAATTATATTAAAACAAATATAATTACGAAACATAACATTCATACCATGTTTCGTCTGTGACATGTAAGAGTTGGGATTTTCTTTGTTGACTGTCGCGGCTGGATACTGAAACAAACATTATATTTTTAAGGTGTCAAGGTTTTAACTTTGCGTCAAAATCCACCAGTATTACTTACTCTACGGTGATCGTTTCTGTTGTTATTGTATGAATTAGAATTATTAGAGGTTTAGTCTGTAGTTAGAGGTGATACAAATTAAATTATACTTGTTTTTGCTTCGTTTATTAACATACCTAAGTTATAATAAATCATCCTAATTCAGTAGGAATTTCAAAAAACTTAAAATTAACTATAAGTTACGAAAAAATAAAACTATACAACTCTGCACTTTTTTAGTAGGACATAATTCCTTTTCTTGTGCTTAAATGCATGTTTTCGTCCATGTTATGGTTCTTATTGTACAATTCTATAAATAAATAACAAAATGATTCACATCAGATTAAAGTATAGTTACAAAGAAAGAGCAATTGTTCAAATTAGGTTAATCTGTTTCGAGTTACACGCCAAAAATTCAAAAAATCCTTAAATTTTCGAGAAGGGTTGCGCACTCGTCGCAGCACCACGAGTCTGGTCGCCGTGAGGGGTGGCAGCCCCCAAATACACCCCTCTGAGTTACATAACGCCACTAGCGTTCAAAGCGGCTGGTGACCGAACTAACCGTTTTAAAAGTGACTGCCGTCAACCTGGTAGTCAGCCAGGTCTACTTTGGTTTATATTTTTCTGTGTGAGAATTACATTATTTAATCGTTGTTGGTTTATTGGTGACGGTTTTATTGGTTATGCCTAATAATTTTCATCGGTCTTTTAATTGGTGTTAAGCCAATTTAGAATTCAACAATGTAAAACAAATAAATAAATAATTCTTTTTTAAGTTATAAAATAAAATATTAAGCGTTATACTTCAATGGAGTTACTATAAATTTGTTCAGTAATATTTCAATATATCCACTTGGTGTGAAGAAGAATAGATATTTGACTGTAAAATGCACTTCATATGACAACGATAATATCACACATAACTCAACGTTTTGATCGAGCTTTGTTACAAAAGTTATCATATATCATCATGACATAAAACACAAAATATTCTGGCAGATTCAGCATTTGTATATGCTAAAAAACCTTTTTAACGTCAAAATGGTTTCAGGTAAAATATGTAACCAATTACTAGGGTTATGAAAGTGACGTAACAATTCAATAATAGTATTTTTATTTTAATTGATTACTCATAGGGTTAAAAAATATAGTATTGTAAGACAGTAGTAGTGGGTAAGGTGATGAATTTTGTGAGCTATAAAACATATAATAAAAAAATAGTATTATTTTGTATTTATTAGTCAATATAACTTATTCATAAAGTTTGTTTTTATTATTATGGATTATTTAGTGTAACATAATATAATAAAAATGTATCACCTATAATATACATTACCATCGTTGATAGCTATTAAATTTGATATTTGTCTACGCAATTGGGGCGTAGTATAATAGAGAAATTATGGCTGGCACATTTAAGGGAGAGGAAGTTTTGATTACCCGCATTCTATCATTCTTAACAATCTAACTTTTCAATTCAGGAGACTCCAGTTTCCAAATAAAGTTAGTTTTCACTAAGGCCATTAACTAGACTCAGGGCCAGGCTTTGAAGGTCATGGGGCTTAATTAATCTGACCACACCATGCTTCTCGCATGGACAATTATATGTTGCCTGCTCTAGAGTCTCGAGCCCACAGAATTGTCATATGTTCGCAAAAGACAACAAGTCATACAACATTGTTTATAGGGATGTACTGAATTAGACCGTATATCAAAATTAGGAATCAAAATCAGCGTAACTGTAAGATAATAAATTTGTTTCTTACTATTACTGAAAACTGTATTGATTTATTATCTTATCGTGTAAGTTATTATAGTTTAATTTATAATTTTTATTACAGTTTTCTAAGGATAAAATACTCTAAGTAACTACAACATCTCGCTAGCCTAACGGTTAGCGTCTTCGACTTCGGTTCAAAGGGTCACGAGTTCAAATCCCGGGATATACACTACAATTTGAGGGGTTTGGACCGCTTTCCCTAAAAGCGTTTGTGTGATCTCAAAACTAAAATGCCATTGGCGTTGAAAAAAAAAAAAAAAAAAAAAAAACAATGCATTCAGTCTATCTTAAGACATTTTTAAAAGATCAATTATAATTTAACGTGGGCGAAGCCGCGACGGGTAGAGCTGGTAAGCTATAAATACAAAGTTTGGACAGGAAAACTTTAGCACCACGTCTGCTTTTCAACAAATCAAGCCAATTTATCTCAAACGCTCGCCCAAAAAGGCGCCTCCTACCTTATCTTCACTCTGAGATAAATAAGTAATACTAGCTATAGCATATATTTTATAAAAATACTTTTCAAATATTTTAGTTACTTGTGGTAAGGAAAGTTATTAATTTGAAATAATAACGTTAAAACAATGCAAACATCATTGTGGACATTATTTTATGAAAAACATTATTCATTATCGTGATGACAATTTCTTAAAAAGGCGTTTCATAATGTTTTATTAGTTACAGTTTAATGAACAGCACCTTTATAAGTCGTTCCTAAAGTGTATTTCCGGGCGTAACACCGGAAAGCTGTCACCTCGGACGGGAAACACACTCCCGTTCTGTTAAATGCCACTTTCGAGACTGTTACGAAATATACTATTTAACTGATGCACTACGACTTTTTACTATACACATAAAATAGATCCTAACTGATTCATTGTTTCTTATGTGTACTTAATGAAAAACTTATACATTCATAGAGTTTGTTTTTAGATATTTGTTCAATAGTTAATTGCACACAAAACCATCAGAGGGTTGCAAATCCGATGTGCCTAAACAAAGATGTGTGTGGTGGGATGCCTTTATTCAATGAACTGTCAAGAGAACTTGGAACTGTTTGTGTGAATTCTTATGCATATGCGATGTGCAGGGATACCATACAAGCTGTCTT
This sequence comes from Allygus modestus, assembly GCA_963675035.1. Classification (NCBI taxonomy): domain Eukaryota; kingdom Metazoa; phylum Arthropoda; class Insecta; order Hemiptera; family Cicadellidae; genus Allygus; species Allygus modestus. Next base: position 479,588,922 of record OY776112.1, on the reverse strand, counting down.
GATGTGTTTAGCCAAGTCAAGGTCATTGTATTTATATTGTGACAGCTTATTAATAATCGTGTGTTTGTAGTTTTTTTGAGTTTTATCTTACACACCGGCTTCACGTTGTATTGTAAAATATAATTATTGTTTGGATATGATTTTCAATAGGTCTACTTATTCTTGCAATGTCACGTTTTTATTTCATGTGCGTGGTTCGTTCTTTTATGATGAACCCCTTACAAACGGTTTGATTAATTGATATTTCTTCACCGTTGCCTATTAAGTAGAGTGTCCAAACTACACCTTATTCTTTTATGTTTTTTAGAGTTCTGAGTGTTAGGTTTTCTGAAACCATTAAACCATCAGACTCAAGTTATTAAATAAGAGTTTGAAGTAAAATTCACATAGTTACAGAGTCCGAAGTCAAGCTGCTTTATTTATTAAATTGCAATCAATCCCTACACTAACAATTAATTTAAATAAAATCACAGGACTAATGGAACATTGTAGAATAACGAATCTAGCGCTACTCATAATGTAACATCATGTGTAGCAGTGGATCTAGTTCCCGTCCCTTAATGTGCTCCCAGTGCAATATTTCGGAAGTAATGTTATAGCTATTCGATAAAGCTTCTTTATTTCTACATTTGTTAGCTTACATTACATTAAGTTATTTTGTACATAAATATATTTTGCTTTCTGACATGAAAATGAATGAAAAACAAGTATGTAATAATAAGGTCAACTAAAAAGGTGCATTAGGTCTAATATCACAACATAAAAACTAATAATTTTGAAAAACTGCTTTTTATAAGATCTTCCTCTAGGGTTGTATAAAAGAACAAAGCTTGCTACAGTAATAGCTTGCTACAGTAATAGCTTGCTACAGTAATAGCTTGCTACAGTAATAGCTACAGTTGCTACAGTAATAGCTACAGTTGCTACAGTAATAGCTACAGTTGCTACAGTAATAGCTACAGTTGCTACAGTAATAGCTACAGTTGCTACAGTAATAGCTACAGTTGCTACAGTAATAGCTACAGTTGCTACAGTAATAGCTGTTTTAACAGTGGCGGCAACCGTCCGTTTCAATGAGTTAATTAATTAACTTATTGTTTCTTCTTCACCTCAAATAAAACTAAGCAGAATTTTACCGCTTTTAATAAATAAGTCCATCTGAGTGATGAGAGATTGGTTTTTTATCAAATTAATCAAAGGGACGAGCTTTGCCTTGAATAATAGAATGTAAAATTCAGAGCTCATTGGAGAGCTTTATTTCAGTGAGGCCAAACGTTAAAGTAAGTTCTAAATAATGTGAAATTAGTTTTTTTTCATATGCGTTTTAGTATGAATTACAACTTAACTTATCAATTACGGACTAAATTTACATAAACTACAATAAAGAGCAGTTACTATCTAGTGTTAAATAATAAAAAACCAAGTCAGCATGCGTTGTTCGTTAACGTTTGCTAGAATGGTATCTCCACGCGTTTATTGGGATTGTCTAGACATCGTGTTATTCTTGTTTTATTATTTTTTTTTGTAAATGTATAATGCTTACTATATCTTTATTCAAACGGTCGATGTACGAAAATAAAGAGTGGTGTGCGGTCAGTGGAAAATTATGGACGAGAGAATTTCATGTCACTGCCAGATAGTGGTATCGCAATAAAACTGAAATGTGAACCTAATAAAATTAACAAAGATATCCAGATTTTAACGGATTAAATTATAGAAATACCATTCAGAATAATCATATTTAGCTATGATAACTTAACCAAACGTAACGTAAATTACCTCACTATATTATGAACCAACTCCAGCTTCGTAAAACACCTATGCCAATCCCTACCAGCAAACCATATTAAATCTACAAAACAACTAAATAAACATATAACAAATAAATTCATGTCATCGAATTATCAAAGTATTTTTACTAATTAATTTCAATCTTGAAGCAATTTGAATATTTCATCAGACTTGAACCCGAGACCGAATGATCGGGAACCTGACATATCGTCCACAGAGCTACCACAGGGCACCGTAATGGTTAAGAGTTACACGTCAACAAGAAATGGACAACTCAGTAGCGCATCCTGGTGACTTGACTTGAATAGAAAGTCATCAGAACTTTCTAGTGGTGTTTCAAGACACTACTCTCTTCCATAGTTTCTCCCTGTGTCACTGCCTAAATATCGTCTTAGGAAATGTACAATAAAATACATAATATTATCTGAAATCAGTTTGTCGGGCATTTATTAGTTAGCCTTGAAGATTTTTCAGTAGTTAGGAGTCTTAAAAGGGTTCATTGTAATATACTGTCAAACTAATGTTTTGATAGTAATAATGAGCACGCAATGATATAGACAGTTGTTAAACATATAACAATATATGAATTACAACTAGGTGGTTGCCATTGAGAGTATAAAAAAAACCGTTGCAATTCCCCAAAACATCTCCACTGAACGCCACTGATACGTTTTGTGACTTATGATAATTGCCAATCTATGTGTGAAACACGAACAATATCAGTGGATATCAAGGTTAGTAGAGCTTTTAGACCAGGTTTGCTTATTTACAAAAGAGTAATGTTCGCAGCAAATATGTCTTACAAGGGCGTCCAGCTGATTCTAAAATCAACATCCCATAAAGTGTTACCAACCTTACGGGTATAATAATGGTACATCTATTGTCACTGGACATGCAGAAATAAACTTTAAATCCTTAATCGATTAATTTAGAATACAAAAACATCAAAACAATATATTAGTTGCATAAAATAACAGCTTATCATAGAATGTTAGAAGTTAAACAATGTTAATATAAAGTGCACTGATAAGGAAAATATGGTACTCGTACGATAAATATCGTGTTTCCAGCAACACCGCAGATTGGATTGGTGGTCACGTGACCTTCCTGCTGTTTTTACGAGGTCTCTTCCGATTAAGTAGTAAACCTTAAATAGATAGACTCCGCACACCTGGTCTGAAAGACCTACGAACCCTTTCCGATGTAAAACCGCTTTTTGGACATTTTAAACTATTTATGTTGGCAAATATATTCTAGCAATTACCACATTGAAAAGGGCAATAAGAACATGGATTAAATATATTGTTGTATTACTTTCCACAATTTAAAACCAAAATTTATATATAATGTTGAGTCTTACAATTACATTAGTACCTATTACATTTGTTCTGTTTTAACCATGAATAACATATAAAATGTATAAAACCATGGTCAAACTAAACTGCCATTTTCAGGGGTTTGAAAGTGATATATTTATTAATACAAGGTAATTGAATAATCGATCATGCACTTACAATTAGCCCATTTGCCAATTTACATAAAGTTGATTAAATTATTAAAGTTTTAAAGCGTCATGAAATATCACTGAAATTCGAATTATTATTGTTATTGAGTTTGTATGATGACAATTAAGGTAACAAAGGGTTTAATATAATGTATTGTTTTAATTTATGTCCATGATGTATATTAACGATACACCGAATTTACAAAACAGCGCACTAAATATTAACGTTTTATTGCAACCATAATAATTCCATACGTATATCAATGTTTTGTTACCTCTTAACCATCACTACTGTTACGATGAAATAACTTTTTTGTTAATTCTATATTACAAACTTAAATTATATTTTAAAAAGCAAAGTTATTCATCAGTAAACAAACAACAAGGGGATAAATTGGCCCAGTGGTCTCGATATGGCAATCAACGAATGAGAATTTACATTTCATGAGTTATTTGTTTACGTTGCCCTAGCTCGGTATGTTTGACTGTATTTCACATTGATTATCTTTTCTTAAACCGAAACTATTATTGTACATTTATTATTTAGAAATTATAGGAATGGTTCGCAAATATTCCTTTCATCATAATTCATAATTGATTAATTAGTTTTTATAATGTTGTTGATCCATATATTTGATTATCTAGGGCTAACACAACATTTAAAGTTATAACGATATAGCTAAACGAGTTTGTCTTAAGTTATCCAAGTCAGTGATAACTAATTTCCAAATGTGGTTAGTAATAAAGTGTCAATAAGAACTTATTTTTTAAATATTTGTTATTTGCTACATTGAAGAGATATACATAATATTACATTCAGGTTTTTTATTATTGAATATTGAATTGTTGAGTTTCAGGACCTCTTTAATAAAACAAAGCATTTGAGGAGTTTCTAATATCTTGAATAATGCAACTACTTATTTAGAACATCAGAGAATCTTATTTCCTATTGTTTTCCAACAAAATACTATATGTCTTCAATCAATATTTTGTTTAAAAAGGGCGTTGAACATAGTGTCTGGATAAAGAAAAGTATTTTTTTAGCGAATTTCCCCTATAGGGAAGAAGCTATTACCGTAGGTCTCATGGTAAGACTTAAGCCCGAGACCATGATAACTTTTCATTTTGAGGTCCCCAGATGTCAAAAACACCATTCGTTCAAATTTTTATATATGTATATATATATATATATATATATATATATATATATGTCCGTAAGCACGATAACTCTCGTAAAAAAGGTCTGATCTTAATGAAATTTGGTATAAATGTGTAAAGTACCATTTATTTGAACGAGTTCGAAAACCAGATGAATCGCACCATCGGAAGGGGGGTTTTGGGGGGTTTTGTACCCCAAAAATGTGTTTTTTGGGGTTTTCACATGTAATTTTAATTTGAATCAAATTTTAATTTACACCATTAAATTCAGCTTAAAAAAACAAACAATTTGGTATTTTGATCATTGCTCTACGTCAATTGGTTACCGAGATATTGAAAGTGCTAAACACAGTACGTTGTCTAATGTTATTCTTATGGAGAAAAAGAAAAATTGTATATCTCGCTCATTTATGAACATAAACTGGCTAAACTTGGTATATGGCTTGATCTGGTTGTGGTTTATTGTTGTTTGCACAAAAAAAAAATTTTCACCCATGGTTCCTGTAGCAGCAAACCTAGGTACTTGGTCCCCATGTTATTCTTATGGAAAATAATTAAAATATTATATATCGCTTATTTATGAATGTATATGGATGAAACTTGGTATGTGACTTTAATTAGATGAGTTCTAATGATATTTGCATAAAAACCAATTATTTTGTGTTCCTTGTTGCAGCAAACCTGCGTACTCATCCCCAATGTTATTCTTAAGGAGAATAATTAATATTTTTAATATCGCTTGTTTGTGTATATATTTCTTATGAATCCCGTTAAGTGTTAATGTGTTATGTTATATATCCATTGGAAATTCGCTGAGTATGCAGGTTTGCTGCGACGGGGGTATTAATATTTTACGAAAGTTGTACGTTTTTTGGTGGATTTTAGCTTCCTTATACACGTTCACCAGTTGATATTTGATGGTGACTATTATCGCAGCACAAAGGAAGTAGTGATATCTTTTGCAATAGATTTGTGTCATTATTTCTCCCCTTGGATGTCATAATTTTGATTGCTCCGCTACAAACTTCGGGACTCGTTGACATTCATCCCTCTTAGTTACATGGTCCCACTCTGCCGAACAATAGACACAACTCGCGTTCACTCACAACAGCTATTTATTTTAAACGCTCTTTTTGTTTAAAACAAAATAAAATAACCAACCTAATGTGTCATTAGTCTATCTCTTTTTTGTTTCGAGGTTTCGAGGTTTTTTTGTACATGCTATGAATAATCTCGTCTTTCGTTTTATAAAGTAGCATAATTTATAATAGGCACCCCTCAGAGATTTATAATGTTAAATTTAATAAGTTAGTTTAAAATTAGTTTAAATGTTACTGATATAAGTAATTATTGAAGTAATTAAAGGTAAAATTATATATTTCTAAATATTAGGTGATTTGTATTGTATGTTTAGGGTTTATTAATATTTTTAATTAACTTATTGACAAACTAAATAATCTCTCGCTAATACTGGCTTTTTCTACATAAGATAAATAAAATTACTCCAATATTGTGAGTCAGTAATTTGTATAAAATAGTTATAAATTATTCAAAACATATGCCAACATACAGAAAATAACATATTTATAAGTTCTGCCACAGACAAGGTAGTAACACAAACAACAAAATCTAGTAACTGACGCATCACACTGCAACACTTGCTCTTCAGAGTCCAAACTACAACCAAAAAAAGTAATAACTAGACTTAAAATTACTTATCAGTAACATAAGACATCTCAATAAAAATAAATAAAACAATAATGTGTATAAATAACATTTTTGTTTATACTTCATTATTGGTATCTACACATTTTCGAGAATAATTGTCTTTTGGTAAGTCTAAAAATTCTGTATCGGGGAAGTGGGAGCTCAAACTAAAACACATATCTACCTATTTAGATAACTCTTCTTATGATATTGAATAGCTATTCCACGCATAAACTTGTGGACGTTTCAACATAGCTTGCAGAGTGAAGTGGCAGCAAGGGGATCGCTTCGCCGTTTTGAACCGTTATAATCACATCAACCGGCACTCTGAAACCAGTGCATTAACTCATGATGTTTCACATCAACAGCAACCCGGATTTTGAAACGTCGGGTATGCAAGGCAAGAGCCAACCCAGGGTAGGGCCGCGTTTACTTGTATCATACGATACATGAAAATTGCTTAATATATAACAACTAAAAACTTTTCATAGTTTAATTGAATAAATTATAATAAAACTTTCATCTTGAGATGTACAACATGGTATATTGGTTTTAGGGCAATGAATGTAAACAAAAGAAAATAAACACAAAATTAACACTCAGCTGGTAATAATAAAATATAAAATTAAAATTGATTTTAAGACAGTAAGAAAACATAATTTATATATTTAAAATAAAAGGTCAGTAAAACACCAGATTTCTCTGAACACCTATATTACAGATTCCAAGACTGGATTGATATTTTGGTAAATAAAAGTGATTTTATTCAATGTATCTTTCGCCGTAATATAGAATCATATAATCTAACTTAACTCTTTAAGTTTTGAAAAAAGCTGTAGTCGAGTATACTTGCTCTACTAAAGAAGGCATCAGAATATCATCAACTTGACATCGGCGATATAACAAGTCCTGTCACGACCGCCTCCCTGATATCTTACTTTGGCCTTACCCCAACCCCCCTTAATCCCCTTACTTTGGCCCCCCCTAACGTCGATCCCTCAACCGTCCCATCATCCGTCATCTCCTTATACCCCAACTGATACCCAAGGGTAAATATCTAGTAGTGTTGAGAAATATGTTGTTAAAATTACACCCAAACTGTTCTCCTAAACTTTAATAACTTTTGTAAATTAATATTTAATTTAATTTAGTTTAATAATATATAAATTTAGAGAATTGTGTTATAATTGTTATTAACGTAATTTGTTTCATTGTTATTTAAGACAGGATTTCATTATCGTAAATTTTTCTGCTATTTTATGAGTTTGAATAACAAATCAGTAGACACAATTAGGGTATTTACAAATGTTCATCAAAGTAAGAATATTATTTTACTTAGGCATGTAATTGTAATTTTACTACGCTATTTATCACCTGAATAATTTAAGGAAATTCATGATTACTATTAATTTATTTTACCCTTAACCCTAAATTTTGTGATTTCCATAAAAATAAAACATATAGCGCATAGGGTTAAATCAATATGTGGCTAGGATCACATAACCAAAATATATTATAAATTTGTTTTAATCAACAACTTAAAAACATAAAAAGTATTAGTTTTACAATTGTAATTAACAGTGATATACATTTATGCTTACAAGATCAAAATACTTAAAACTACTGAAACATTTTCTAATTTTGCAAACATAATGTTGTAAAAGTTCTCGCAATCCTTTAATAATAACTAGTTTGGTAAATTTCCAATCAAATGCTTGTATACAATTTTATATAATAACACCTGATTAAGAGTGTAGACAAACGGAAGTTCTGAAACACATGGTGCATTGCAGGGATGACTGTTTAAAAAAGCGAAAACGCTGTTCATCGTCGGTTTATAGGTTGCGTCTCCCCTCCCCTGATACGCCTTGTTATGGGCGGCTTGGCAGATAAGACTGAGTTGTCAGGGGGTGAGGGGGGGACATCGTGACAAGACTTGTTATATCGCTGATGTCGTTGTGATGCTGACAAGCCTGTTGTGTGGTGTATCGAAATAACCAGACATATTTTGTGTGGAATTGATTTTGTTTTAGTAAATACAAATAATTCTTAAATTGATTATAATGTAACTATTTTAATTTACTAAAACTGTTAAACACAATGATTCAGTAGTACTCTAAATTATTAATCTGTCGATAAAAATATATTTATATTTATTTTTATGTAAGTCAATTTTAAAATAACGTATTATAGAATATTATGTAATAAGTAAGTACACCGAAAATTGTTTTGTGTCTTATATACTTATCTGGTAAGTTGTCGCTGGATTTAATTAGCTGTCTTATCATATAATTGTTGAACGGGAAATTATTTATTACATATAGCCGAACATGGAAATCACAAAACACTGATGCCTGCTTTGCCTTCTTACTCAATTGATAGATTTTAATTTATATTAAAAACAGACAGTTAAATTGGGTCAAGCAGTAAACATCCTGCATTAATAACATTTTGCATATTTAAAGTTAGTATTTTATTATATACCTAAAATTTTTTAGCATAAAAGAAGCAAAGCTAGGACTATTCAGACCTAAATAAAGAGTACCATGATATAATTTAACATTCCATTTACATAAAAGAAACGAAAAAGGAAGTAATTGAAACGTTTCCGTCTCCGAGCTGTAAATGACTCCCCGACCAGTTATTAACAAAGACAGTTTCAGACAATTAACTTCCAACCAGTATAGCGAGGTTACAGGCTTCACATACGAGCAGGGTTACTTGATACGAAATCTTTGTAAATCGTTTACATTCTTGAACCTATGGTTTTTAAAAATCAATATTCAATATTTGAACTTTGGTATTAATGGATTGAAAGTGTTTTATAACAAGTAAGAAGGTGTACTATCTTCAAGTGCACATTATCAATTCGAATAGGACTTCTTGAAATATTATGTAATGTCCCTGTTAGTTTTATATTAACAAATTATCAAACATGTAGCCAAGTGTGGACAATGTTGTAAGAAGCCGTAAAATGATGAAACATAAAATGATTGGTAAATAAAAAAAACATTTTCCCCTTGAAGTCAAATTAATTACAATTATTGTTTTTCAATTTTAAGATACAAAGACTTTTATCCGTGTCAGGGAATTGTTTATTTCAAAATAAAACAGAAAAATGCGCCTGCTCGAACCCTGCTCTTTAACTTCGCTTGAGCTGCACCGCACTAATACTAGAATTTTACGTGGTCTTGTACACGGTACCCGCTGCATGAGTTCAACAAGTTATATCCAAGTAACTAACAACAAAGAGAATAAGCTACTAAAACAAGCCATTCATGTCTATTTGCCTTCAACTAAAAATGAATTTATTTCAGGAATTATTTTAATTTTTTTACTACTAAAATTCGATTTTCCTGAGATAAAAAACCTTTTAACAAGAAATTTAAATTATATAAACATAATAGCCTAGGCAGGTATGGGGGTCTTATGACAGGTGGATAAGCTGCTGTAGTTACAATTGTTTGTATAAACCAGTGTTGTATTTTGTTTTAACACTGCTATATATATGGTTAGTATTACGTATTTCTACTGTGAGAACCAATACAGCTAACCTAACAATTTTCAGAACAAAATAATAAGCTTTGTCTGCCAAAAAAGTGAGCCGAGTGGGCCTAGCCAAGTGTGGGACAGTTCCCAGGCTTGAGTCCGGAGGAGTGATGAAGGTTTTCTTTATTTCTTTATTGTAAACATATAACGTTACATAAAACTAAGTAGGTATTGGAACAGCGTTAGAGCAATATAGTATACATGCAACAATTTAAATACTCCTTAATATAACTGTAAAAAATAAGTGTTTTTATAGGGTATGGTTTGATTTCCACACGGTGGGGAGTCTAGCGACACTTTTGCATAAATGTGTTTTTCCAATTCTCCCTTGAACAATTTTTGTTTCTCTGTAAGGGTGAACTACGCTTGCAGTGTTTAACAAAACCAACCTTGCAGCAGCAAACCCACGGTTAGAAGGCTTTAAATAAGCAAAACTCCATGAACTGCTATGAATTAGTGTTATATGTTTCAGTAAAGCCCATCTAGTTAGCTACACTAAAGAGTTATATATAGTTGATGTTTGAAGGTTTAAGGGTGCCAGTTTATTTTAACATAATAATTGTGTATTCACACGCAATAATCCAGACAGTTACAATTTATTATTCCAAAATAGCATTACTTGCAAGATAACAAAAGCTTCAACTCTGGGACAGAAAAAGGGAAAACATGACAAATATCGTAACAACAACCAGTATATTGATTCTGAATCCCTCAGAATATATAAGAATAAACAACAATACAGTTTTTAAAAACGTGTTTATTTACAGTGAACAATACACTTTATAAAATAATAGCATAACTTAGGTAATAAAAAGTCTGCAATGTGCAATCCCTAAAATGTTATAAGAAAAACAAATAAACCTGTGTTTTATGAGCATGAATATGAGCAATCAACCAAACAAATAACAGCTTTACTTTGATCAATATGACTTATATTTGTTTGTGATTTGTTTAGTAATATTATCGAAATAATAAAATAGTGTATATTTACAGTAGTCACATTTTTTGGAGATATAACATTCTTATACACTTTTTTTCTGGAAGTTAGATGTAACTATTAATTACTATTAATTAACTATTAAACTATTAATGGCTTAAGAATACATGAAACATCATAAACCTACAATCCACGCGCAATAAAACAGCTGATGGATTTCAATATAGAACATAGAATAACATTTTTAAAATCAACTACGATATTTTATTCAAAGTTTTACGATTTGTATTGTGTGAAGAAGAGATATCCACATATCAAAGAATGTTTTAATACAGTATTTGACGTTTGATTGGAAATTAAAAGCTATTACAATGATGTTTTCTTATTTCTCACTAGTGGAAACGATTGGTGATGACGAATCATAGACTTTTTTTAAGTTATTAGAGCTAAATTGAAATGCTTTATTTTTTAACTGAATCGTTATTATACTATGGCGGAAGTTGTACTACATACATTTAGTACGACACAAATTTAACTACTAAAATACAAATTATATTATTGAATTATGCAATTAAAACTTACTAGTGACAATTCTTGAATGACGAACCAATATAGTAGGGAAGAGAGCTAACCAATGAAACGTAAATTTTGATTTGTTATAGTCGGAGTCTATTGGAGGCGTGACCAAGGGTCACTCATCCCATAACACGTTTCTCCCGCACTTATTGCTGTTGTAATGTTCATATACCTGCACTCTTTATCACCGCATTTCGCTCCTGTACCTTCCTCTCCTATTAGAAAACTTGAATAAAAACTAATATAATATAAAACAAAACGTAAACTTGGTTTATATTTTTGAAAAGTAAATGGATCAGAAACAGCACTATCTTCTTATTGTTTTTTAATCATCGGGTTTGAATGGTTATGGTTTATCATTTTGTATTCTCTTTATATTTATATTTATATTTTATCATTTCATTGTTTATTTGGTTTGTTTTTTCTTATCTTTTGCCATCGCATGGTTAAAAAAAAAATACAAAATTTAAGTAAACATTAACATCCCTGAATCTTTTTGACATTTTTGGTTTACATGATATATCAATTTTAAACTTTAGAACGCAACAAGCCTGTATAATCTTTAATTGAATTATACAGGCCAGTTGCGTACTAAAGTTTAAAATTTATATGGTAACTTATCCCCTAATTGACCTTGTATTCTTATAAAATCAATATAACATTTTTATTATCTATTTACTTTAATAAATAACATAATTTTACAGCCATATCAAGGAGAATAGCATTTACGTTAAATGTGGATAGATCTAAAAACGTAAAACTAGACGATTAAGTAACAAATATAAATATGGTTCGGGCAAAGTGCAGTAAAAGCTAGGGGGTGAGCAACGCCGCTCTGTGCCCTTGTAATCTTATCAGCTGACGCTCGGGGATGTGAAACGTCAGATAAGATTAGACTCTGCAAGAGTTGTGTTTTTAAAATATCGTCCTTCATTGTGTTTCATGGTAAAATAACTAATTAACAAGATTAAATTAATAACGATTTTGAATTATATAACAGTTTTAATGAATTTTGGTCAACCCTTTAACTAATACAAACATATTAGAAACTTATGGACAAGTTAAATACTATATTTTGTTGTTTAACAACCAATCTAAAATTTCTATATTTTTTACTCCAAAATCTTATTTAATTCCCAGTATTATAAAATTTGAAAATCTTAATTGAGTTATTATTTTTGAATCTAATATTATTGAAATAGGCCTATGCCTATGTAACTTGTACAATACAGTTTTTTAATACAATGTGTGGAAATGCAATAGTGATGAATCAGTCTTTAGAGATTATGTATGAATCTACATAACCTTTTGAACTTCGGTTTTATATTTTATCGTATTTTCACTTTATTTAGCCGATTTGCTTAGCAATAGTTATTTTTTATCAACATCCGATGTCTTTTATTTGCAAAATATGTATTTAGCTTAGTAAAGTGTATCACTATTAAATCTACAACTGCAAAATAAATAAATGTGATTATGAAAATTCTAAATTAAATTTGTTTTTTATTGACACCTTAAACATTTCCTACAATTTATAACATATGACACATGCCAGTAGTATGTTTACAAACTTTAAAAGGTTAATGGGGATTGATATGGATGGTAAATATCACTTACAGTTAAACTAAATTTTATCGTTGAAATTTTGTCGGCTCCACCCAGATAAGGGCTCTGTTGTCAGGCAGTGTCAGACAGAGTTATCAGACAGGCCGAGAATCGTGACACGACTTTTTGTACCGCTGATGTCAATTTGATGACATTCTGATGTCCCTCCTGATGACCCTTCATGACATATTACACCTGAGCATTTTGTTTTACAGGGGTGAAAAGTTGTTTTTGTAAATTTTTTGTTGGATTTCTTATTCTTACTCGAATTTCATTCAAAATTATCTTATATCAATTTAAACTAGAGTTTTGAGTCTCATTTTCAAACCTCTAGAAATATCCTCCCTGTCCAATTGAAATATAACTTGCTAGCATAGAACTAACATAAATTAATGGGAACTGATTTACGTGTTGATTGTTATGTTATAAGGGTTTTTATTTAAAAGTAAGCTCGATTTAATTTTGTATTCCACTGCACGAATTGCAAATTGAAGACTAACTGTGCCAGAATACACTATGAAACTGTTTAAAAACTCGGAGAATCAAATTTTCCTATCAAAAGTAGAGGTTTTGGTAGAAATGTTTACAGAAAACCCTGTGTAAATATATTTGTTGGTGGTTAAAGTAGACTAAAAGCTATTTATTTGAGCAAAACAGCAAATCAGTAAAGCTAAATTATTCATGAAATCAAATGATTGGTAAATACACTGTACAGTTGCTTTACAGGATTAAGTAGGAATCAGTATTCAGTAAATACATTTCTAGTTGTGCAATAAAAAACTAATTAATTCCTCGGACTTGTTATCCACAAAGGCGAGTCCCCAAGCCACTTCTGGCCCTAGGCGCACGTGGTAACAAGTTCCGTTATAACTTTAATTAATACATTCCCTTTTAAAATCTTCTCTTCTTTTATAAGATCTAACTGTGATAAAAACTATTGAAATCATTTTTGAAAATATAATGCCACTTTAAATCAGAGGAGGTTTAAACAAAGTTTTGTAGTTCGAAGAAGAAAGTTCACGAATGACAAATTGCTTTTTAAAAGAAGTTATTATTCTAAGATTTCTCTATCGAGTCTATTAACTTCACAGACATATATATATATATATATATATATATATAATATTTTGAGGTATCATTTGTTTAGATATTATGTTTTGTATGCTAAGTATAAACTGTATATGATGACCAAACCTAACCTCATTCTTTCAATTGAAATTTAAATTTAAATTGCCTGAGTTTTTTTTAATTGAAATAATTTACGGTAATAAAATTTGTAAATAATTCATTCCAAGTCTCAAATAGGGACAACCAACGTATTTATCCATATCACCATCCGATCCAATTACAATACTAGGATTATAATTTAAGACTGAATACAAAATTTAGGGGAGGTTAGTTACGATTGATTTTAATAACACAATTGAAAGTATCTCTAAAACAATATTTTTTTAAATTTTTAACCAATTGCCCACGTCATCTTACGTTGTAATTAGTTGTCTCTTCTCCCACTGTAATCAACAATATATTTTAAATACTGAAGTAAAACACAGACATAGTAAACACAATGTGTGTATAAACGCAATGTTATTGCCTGTGTTTTATTTGTTTAAATAACTATTAAAGCCTAGGAAAAAATTTGCTTAGCTCACCAAAAACAAAACCTTAATATATTTCTTAACATGCAGTGCATATCATGACGCAATATAAAAAACTTAAAGTACTTTTTGAGATTGCAGCTTTTGAGAAACTTCAATGTTTATATGTATGAAGTTTCATATTAAGAATTGCTTAAATCAAATGGGTTCAAGAGACTGCGGAAAACAACTATGACCCTGTTTTTCCAGTTAAAGTAAAAATTGGTCCGAGGCTTTGTTACTGAGTCACTAGTGTGGTGAGCAGAAGCAGGCTGCTCCTACAATTTCCGTACGCCCACACAACAGCGCATATTGTCATTGTAATATTCTGCTTCAATTTCATTGGTCTTTAACTTTTTTACGAAAAAATTAAGTAAAAAAAAGTAAAGTATTCTTTCTACACAGTGTTTGAAACCCCACACAACGAAAAATTGGTAAAATATTACCTGAGTAGGAACAATACAGGGTTTTCAAAAAGTTGGACATAAATCCTTTTTACTTGGCACTTAACGGGTATTATGAAACTTTCGAGTGGAATATCGCGTTCTGAAAAGCTCAACTTTCCAGTGACAGTAATATAACCTGTCCACAGTTTCATCTGTTAAAAAAAGTTTACAGAGGATACTTTAACGCTTTAACAGCAATTATTTTTTTAAATGTGTCATCGAAATATAAAAGTAAATATTTGAACTTTCTCTCCATCACTTTCTTGTTGCATCAAAAACAAAAATCAAACTTGTCCGCTTGTTAATAAAGATTGTTTGTAAAATGATAATACACAATATGCCCTTCAATTAAGAATAGACAAAAGCGATTAAATGCATGATTGATAAAGAGGAAATGAGGGCCGCTTACTAACGATCCTTAGAATGATACAACCGTCTTCACAATAGGAGGAGGTAATGAGTTTGTTTTTACATTATCTATATAGTTAGTTATAAACATGTTATAATTCGGTCTTGTTTTACATAGGTTAGTTCTACAATAACTTATGCCGATCCATATTCTGGGCTCCACCCCGATATAACCTTTTGGAAGAATAATGAAAATCAATTTAATTGAGTATATTAACCACCTGTTTTTGAAAATAACATTTCAGACGCATAATATAAATGGACTCGTTAATAATGGAAAGATTTCTCATTCCTTAAACAACCATCGAGGGCGATAATATTTGCATTCTGCCTTAACATTTATAAAGCAGAGGTTGAGGTTGGACACTAATCCCTAAAATTAATCGCGGATGATATGATTATAATAGAATTAATCTACCAAATGATGCCGCAATTATTTTAAATGATTCTGTATTTCATTGTGAAATATACCTATCGAAAACTTACCTATTGCTTAGGGCTTGTTAAGAATTTTGGCTTGACTTTATGTCAGAAAGAATAAACAGTTAAAATACAGCCATCTATTTATATTTATTTTTTACAGATTCTAAAATTTATAAATACTATCGTCTGGTACTAATTGATTGTTTAATTGCCCATATGCATTATGAGTTATATATATTTTTTTTGCTTTTACACCTCTATATCATTAATAAATGCTAAACACCAACTATTACAGAATCGGTGATCATCCTGTGATAGGACGGTTACAACAATAACGCGGGTATCAATATTAAGCTGACAGAAGCGTTAAACATCGGAGGAGATTTCCTCGGGGAATAAAACAAGTTACAATAGTCGCTAATGTAAATGACAAAGTAGTAACATTTCCCTTCCGGGAGGGATTTCGTTCTGCCCAAACATTGTCCGTATCCCAAACTGAGATTTGGCTGTGCTTGTTAATCATCATAATGGCGTGCAATGAATAAGTAACGAACGATAATTACATTACAGTTCATTCGAGACTGAAGTAAACTTCTCAATGTCACATATTTAATGTACCATTTATTTAATTGGATTGATCAGAACTGAGATTTGGCTGTGCTTGTTAATCATCATAATGGCGTGCAATTAATAAGTAACGAACGATAATTACATTACAGTTCATTCGAGACTGAAGTAAACTCCTCAATGTCACATATTTAATGTACCATTTATTTAATTGGATTGAATTAAATGTAAAAATAAACCTACAAACAATGAAGTAATTATGATTCCTTCACGCTTGACATTTTGTATTTTAACGTGAATTATTGATGCATTATTGTTCCAAGCTTGGTAAAAATTAAATATTCTAAAGTTGAATTGTTCCGACATATCATCCTTTTTAAAAATAGATATCTCGTAAATATAAGTTTTGTGTTTTTTGTAATTAAACTGTAATATATAGCATTATAGACTACTGATTTTACTAAACAAACTTTTAACAAAGCTATAATATAAATGTCCGTATACAATAATATATCAAATTTGGGACTTTAAGAAATGCTATAGAAACCGATCTATTATTTGTGGATTTGAAACAATTTTTACTAGCTTAAACATTTGTTTTAACACCTTAAACAGATTAGAGGGACTGAACAACTGTTAGTTAAAATAATAATAACTTGGTTAAAGAAATAGTTTACATAAACTTACCTTTTCATTGTATTTGTAATAAGTTTTAAACTAATAACTGAGAGAACAAATCTGCATTTATAAATCCAAGAATGTCTACGTATGAGCTGTATTTGCTGCGGGGACGGACGAATGACCCATAAACATTAGGCACATTTCAATGTCTAGGTTTCAAACAACAATAAAGTTCAAAATTGTTAAATTTCAACAGCTTTAGTTTTATTTTGTTGAATTTAAAAACACTCTTAGAAGATCTGACACAAACGATGATTTTGGTAGGTTATAATAGTTTTCATCCTTAACACCGGGAACTACTTTAAGGGACATTTACAATTTCTGAAAAAGCAAAGAAAATTGTTAAAAATATTAAGACAAAGCCGGATGTTTGACAGATAAAAAATATATTTGAACTGTATCACAGTATAAGCATTTGCTAATGTTGAGCTCATTGTATTAATGTTTCTTTTATATGGTTCGTGATAAAAGCAAGGGATCGTAGTTTTCAAACGTAGGCAACGTTAGTCAGTATATTGTATGCTGTTTTTATTCGGCGAACCTACAGAAAAAAAACAATTACGTTGTAATATATCATATACATATCTTAAACAGCCAAGAAATGTTCCGTTTAACATTACCATATGTCAACAAATTCAATACTAGAGCAGTTTCAATAAATGTATAACAATATAGGAAAGACCAATGCCATACAATGCATTTACTTATTATACCAAAAGTAAACTCTTACTTATATTTCTATTTAACCATTCAACATTTAAAACATATACACGATACGTAATTCCACGTTTGAAAACAATTACTACATTTCCTTATTTTTTTAACGAGAACAGCGTTGACGCAGCAAATTGCATGTTCGGATTGTTACTGAATTGTGATTGCTGTTATTTTGATCCTCGCTAGTTTGATTGAACACCTATTATAATTTTTAGTTGAATGATTCCTGCAGGTAAGACTCGTTACATTACTAATAGTGTAGCCAGTGTTTGCACCTAAAATAAATACAAATTATTCAATTAAATTTTCCACGAGATGAAAACCCTGTCAATTTAATATTTTAAGGATTAAATTATTTATTACCAGGTTCTTACGAGTTTAAACTGGTGATGTCCTTCTTCTTTAAGGATAAACAAAACTATTTTAAATATACATCGCGGATTTAGTAAATAAGATAATTACGTGAAGTATTTTATTTGAAGACACAAGTTGTAAGCTGGGGCGACGACGCTTGTCATCGGGAAAATAAGTAATCTTGTTCTTCATCACTGACGAATGTCAGGGTTTTTCTTTTCCTAATCTCATGACCTGCAAAATGTTTGTGGGCTTGCTATACTGCATTAAACACTGATGAAAATATCAGTTTCCATAACGAACACTATTTCTTCTATGTAAATTGTCAGAATTACCACGATTTTACTCATGAAACTGCAATTGCTCATCTTTTGTTCCAGTGATCTTTACAATATTCATACCATCACTTTTGGTTTGGAATTTAACATGTTTTAAATATGAGACCCAAATACTTCATAATCTGCCGTATTCAACATATTTAGCATTAGTAAATTTAAATTTCCATAATTTTTCAACGACTAAAGATAAGAACGCCAAATTGTGAAATTCCTCATTAAAACCTTTAAAAAATATAATAAAGGGTTTAAAACAACACCGGCAAAGTTTTTTTGGAAAATTGAATAATGTTATTTTGTGGCTGTGGTTATATCTAAATTCAGTATTATGATGAAAATTGTGTACATTATTAGGTTAGGAGGAGGTATTATGAGGATAACAAGTTGGTATTGGGGTATTTGGGGTGATAAAACTACATCAATATATGAAAATCAAACCTTTTCCTAGTGTAAAATCCCCGTAAGGCAACGTACTATGTTAAGACAATTAACATTTTCTTTAATAACTTGGTAAAAACTTATGCCAATGAGGGAGGGCTTAAAATGTTTGCAATTTCACGTAAAATAATTTAAAATGCAATAATTTTATATTTGGGAAATTTCTGACGCTTTTTTGGCCCAAAAACTTAAAAATTGAAAAATTAAAATCCCTAAAAAAGGGAGTTAGATTTGTCCGATTGTTTTGCCCAACGAACTTGTCCAACTGTTTACAGAAGGAAAGGTTCCTCCCAAATTTAAAGTAAATCGGACCAAAAATTGCGACCGCTAGAGTGCGAAAAAAAAATATATACATTTGTTTCTGACCCTCCAAACGTGTTCAGGGGGTCACGTTAGGAACTACTGTGGTGGTCACAGGCTTAAGTTTCATCTAGCGGGTCATGCTAGTAGCTCACTTTTCCATAAGAAATTCACTAATAAGACCTAAACTAGTATAACACCCATTCAGGTTCAAGTCAGTACCTCAAGTCGTTCCTAATATATGCTGTATCAATAATTGAATATAGGCAGTCTGTCTGCTAACGAAGAGATTTAGAAAAAAAGTGAATATGAAGTGTTTTTTTACTTAATATGATGAGTTACACCAGATCTTGCATTTGTATCGTACTCTCGTGGGATACCTTGTTTACTGTATAATTTTTAACCTCTGCCCCCCCAAAAAAAACGTGTTCTGGAAGTCACGTTAGTTTCTGTGGTGGTCCCGGCTTAATCTTAACCGTGGGGGCATATTAATAGCTCAATTTTCCACAGGAAATTCACTCACAAGTTTGTTAATATTTCACACACTTGTACTGAGTCCGCCAAATTCACAGTAAGTTATCAATAATTGGAATTTAATCTAATGTAAGTTATCCACAATTCACCACTGACGGATGTCAGGATCTTCCTTCATTTTTCTAATTTCGTGTCCTACAATATTTCCATGACAAAGTGATCTTTCGTTAAACCCTGAAGAAATGCTTATGCTCAGAGAATGAATACTTTACGCCTAATTGCTCTAAATCCTACATTTAGCTTTATCACCGTACGAAAACAATCCTTTATATTTTTATTTTTCTAGTTAAAACTTGTAACTAGTTGTTCACCTAATACAAATTATATCATACCGTATTACATATCCATACTCAACAATGCTATCATAAAAAAATGTTTTTCCCCTTAAAGTTGAGCATGACAATCTGATATATATTCAGAAAATGGTTTGTATATATGCTGATATTTTCTTGGACATCAAAAATGCATACCGTTAAGAAAAGGTTATTTTTGTAAAATAAATCCATTACATTATAATAAATACTGAAAGTTATAATTTGAAAAACATTAAATACCTAGTATTAGACGTGGGCATACATTTCACAATTACCATATTACCCTTAAACAATACAACATAATTTTGATTTTCATTTATTAAATTTTTTCCAATTTTAAAAACGAAAGTTCAGAAAACCAGAGGCTTAGTTCCCTCATGCTATAATAAAATTATTTATTTAATGATTTTTGAAACCATGCTTCAAGGTAAACTAAAATTATGTTCTTGTACAATATAAGAAAGAATTGTTTAGTTTTTTAAGCCCTATGGCAGAGTAAATCAACAATGGGTACCCCCAAAATAATATTTATAGTGGTATCTAGTAGTGTTAAGGGAGAGTCATTCAGCAAATTATAGTTCTTTAGACCTCATACATGTAAATACATGAATTATGGCATATTTACTAAGGACATGCTCTATATGGCTATATAGCATGTCACAAATAAACTCTTAGATATCTTAATTTCTTATTATCTCTTTAAGACGCCAACGAAACTAGGGCATATTTTAAGGCGAATATGAATGAATAATGAGTGTAGAATAGGTGAGATGCCTTGTGTAGCCTTTTTTTCATTAAGGAAACAGATAATTCACCTTAGTTATCATTTGTTGAATATGAAAGATGGAATGACGTTACTCTAACACAAGAAGGCCGACATAAAGGTCTAATTATTGCCAGTTCATAAATCTCCATAATTAGAATAGCTTACAGTATGGTTTTCATTTATTTATTGAAATAATTTATATTTTAGATGAAGCTTAAGTCAGTGTGAAATGTTTGTTATACCATTTTTGATCGAGAGGTAGTTTAAGATTGAGTTTTGAGGTCGTGACAAAATTGTTATGTCGCTGATGTCAACATGATGATATTTTGATCCATCCTTCCGTTTTACAGCAAAACTCAGCAACAAACGTGCGTCACGCTTTTCCTGGGAATGAATGGATGTAATATATATATATATATATATTAAAATAAAAAGACCAACTTACTTATAAATTCGTAATATTTCGGCTTATGCCATCTTCAGACGAAACTACATTACAAAAACAAAAAATAAAATATATATATTGAAGCACTTTAGTGATTATATTCACATAAACCAGTAAAAGTAATACAACGATAACAATGATACAGCAACAAACGTTCGTCACGCTA